>DWEG01000454.1:0-11088 GCA_018245845.1 Apyrrothrix hygieia | reverse complement strand
AAAAAAAATGTTTTCTAAGGTGTGTGAAGTCTGCCAACCCGCACTTGGCCAGCGCGGTAGACTATGGCCTTAACCCTGCCATGTGCCCGGTGTATGGCAATAGACTCACCATCTATTCCATATTCCGAACTGCAAAAACTAGTATTACAATATTTACAAACTCTCACAGTAGAAATACATGCAAACAGTGCGTAAGTTATGTAACGGACAAGACAAATATGCAGAACTAAGTGATAATATTGACTCAATAATAACCGCGCCGCTGAGCCGCTGTGGCGGTGACATCATCCCGCTCACCATGGCTGCAAATCCTGCTGTGTATCCAGTGGAAAACCTATTAAGAGCTATTATTTAGGTTATGCTATCAGTTTTGGAAAATCTTGAGATTTTGAGGTGTCAATCTTAGATGTTTTAGGATGATACAAAATCTGCCAGCTCACTGAAGACAATGAAATTCTAAGCCGGGATATTTTGTAATGAAGTATATTTTGAATACCCCACATTATTAGAAATTTTACTTAGTCTCTTTTGAACGAGTCTCTGTATCTTTCGACTGTAATTCTGAACATAAATGAATATTGTTTTGCCGCCAGTAAATTATTTGAAATGCATTGATAAACTACAATAATTCCATGACGTAATTATACATTGCTGCAACCTACTTTTCAGCATGAAAGAACACATGTTTTCCAATATATGTTTAAAATTTATTTATTCTTAATAACCATAGAGTATACTTCATAGCCAGAGAGTTATAGACAGATTTTTATACAGCTAAGTATTTAATTTTCAAAAATAATATTTGAATTTCAGCTTAAATTATTTTGCAGGGCTCCTCGCGTGCAGCTCGATGCAGAGATAAGAAATAGTAAACAAATTCTTTAGGTCGGAATGTGACCCATTTTGCACAGCATACACTTGAGCGCACACTCTTTAATCACACTTGACAGCTTTTTTCGCGGTTATTACGTTCACTTCCGTAAAACATCAGCTAGTTTAGCAGCAACAGGTCCACAAACAAATTCTGCTATAATGCAATTCTCCAACGGAAACCGAATTCGATATTTCGGCACATAATACATGATCTGTATCGCCATCTTCCATCATCCTTCCTTCTATGATAATATAACAGACAAAGTTAAATGTAATATTATCTTTATTATTACTCATACGTTATAAAATCTAAGTTAGGTATTGATATGTGACAAGCACTAGTTCACGAAACATATTTTACGCATTCTTCACGGATAAATTTGCATCTGTGGCACAACACTGCCTTCGAATGCTCGAGTTATATTTATTTAAAATTAATTATATTTATGTAAAATGATGAGTAATTATATTTACGTAAAATGGTTCCATCTATCGGATGTAAAAACATCACACGGTATACTAAAAAAACTTTAACAATCGTCACCCTGTGGAACACATCAGCACTTTCCAATTTGCTTTCTAAATCTTCTACTAGGATCACAAGCTCACAACATTAATAAAATGTCACTATCGGAAACATTGAGCGAAACTGTGTTATAATAACCTTGAAGTGGCCAGTCACAGATCAAAAAGCGATTTATAAATTACGAATTCTTAGAGCTCAATATGATCCACTCCGATTGAACCATGGGTGACTATCCGTAACCAATTTTCAAAAGTGTCTTTATTGTACTTTCAAAACACATTTAGCAAGCCATATACCTAAGCAGTAATCTTAAATCTTATCCGAAGACGCCGAGATCCTCAAAAATCTTCGCCAAGACATTCGCATTTCCCCTGTACCGCATTAGAACACTATGGAAGAAAGCTCTAGATCGCATTTCGCTCTAAATTACAGCCATATCTCTGGAATGGAACTAACAAAATAACAAGTGGAATTAAAGTGAAAATTCTAAATCCTTAAAGATTTACACGCAATCCGTAACGAAATCCCCATGCACGACACCCCACGCCAGAGATTCAGCGCTGCAACATTGTTTAGAAATACCCGTATAAATGAGTTTTAACTTTAATTATAGTTCGTCAACCCGGCCGTATTGTATCGACTAATTAAAACCCTACTGTCCCGCAGCGTAATTGGTACGCAACGTTAAACAATTAAGTACCGGAAATTGTCTTAGATGAATGAATATGGTATTTAACATAGATACACGCGATCGAACACAAAACATATTTGATCTCTGACGAGTATATTTCTCTGACGAATTTATAGATTTCTTGCTCGTAAAACATGTAGAAAAATTACCAAACAAAACATTTATAAGCAATGAACGCTTTGTTAAAGGGAGCAATGATATTGATTTAACGTTAAAGCGTAGATGCAAAGACATTAGTGGTATCTTTTGGATGTTGGCGAAAATTTAGTAATGAAATTTGAGTCTTTTTGCCTTGGGGAATAATGAATTTTAATTTTCTGCTGGAGCTTACTCCATTACGGCATTTCTGTTATGCGTTTTTTGAACTTCTAATAGGGTTTAACGATTGTTACCCAGAAGTAGGGATTATAACCGACTCCTTAATATTCCCTTGCGAGAAAGTTGCATTAATATGTATACTATATGCCCTTGAGTCGAGGATATTCCAGGCCTTCCAGACTATTTAACTATTTTTGTTATGATATCATTACGCTAGGTCCCTCACGAGGTAGGCAAAGAGCTCCGAGTATCAAAATCTCTCTCCATGCAGACCTGAAGTGCTTCTTCTAGATTCATCAGTCACCTCATACACGCACACCGGTTTCGAGATTTCTGACTCTGCGTCAGCAAGTATCTGACCTATTTGACCAAGATGTATGAATTTTGTTAACTTTTTAACAAACCTTCCGCAAAACCAAGTCTGAACACCGTAATGTACAAACTTCATAGTTTAGCTACCGAGCCTTCTATGAAATAACAAGCCACTTATTTCTGATGTACAGATATGTCACATCACAGAAATAGCAAAATAACAATTATTTGTGATACCCAGCACTTATCCTATAAATAACATTGTGATTGCCGTTTTGCAACATGCATCTTGGCACCAGAGGTATTCAACCCGCGGTCTGGATTTGACATTCCTAGTTGTTTATAATATTAAATGAAAAGATTACCCACTGAGCAGACTTTACCGATCATAACTGTAGGAATAGGACGGCCAATTTTAGTTACTTCAGTTACTACAGCCGACATGGACTTATAAAAATGATAACAATAATAACAGTAATTAGTACTTAATCATCTTAAAATGTATGAGAGAGAATCGGACATAACTACTAATGATGCAACTTAGCATTATCCGAAGGATCAGTAACTGTCCGCGATATCAAAAGACGTCGAGACAAACCTGCTCGGACTTTTGCGACCCGGAAGAAAAGAGAATTAAGAAGCGCACTTCATGGCGATGCATGTGAAGGAAATCTCGCCCCCGCGGAACTGTGTACCTGTCTCATTACCCTCTATCTTAATCCCTCAATTGTCACTGGATCTGCTCACTCTGCCACCCACGAAGCAGTATAGTAAATATAGCTGTTACGTCAGGTAGGTAGTGCAATATCTTTTGAATTTAAATTAAAGTGGCTCTGTATTGCGCTTGAATATATTGAGTGACACATCCTTGGCTAATAAATATTACGACCGCTACTCTGAGACATGCAGTATCGTACTCTGGAGTTCTAACACACCTATACATGAAGCATTAGATTAATCAGAGATAACGTTAAATTGAAACTTAGCAGCATTTACAACAAAACGTCATCAACGGGATTAAATGTATCACTGTAATATTGTATCTACTTATACATTTATTACTCTATCACCTACATGCATTTTTATAACAAGTAAAGACTGTAATGGTAATTCAATAAAAATACGTTTAATGAATTAGAGTTCAGAAAATGTTAAGTTTCATTAAAGTATTTTACGATTGATTATTTATTGAGAAAATAATACACATTTGCATGTACTAACACCAAAAGGATAAATGTACATTAATTTAAAGTTTGTATAATAATGCTAGTTAATAAGATTTACGATCAAATTTGCTACATGGTCACAATTGCAATGTAATGCATCTAGTAAATGCAGTGACTCTCATAATATTGAGAGTAAAATATCATTATGTGGAAGTCACGAAATAGTCAAAATACATAAAACAAATATGTTGCTACTTTCAATTGGTAGGCGCCTCAGAATACACTAAAGTAACTCAATTATTCTGCGTTAATGAGCAAGTATTGGTGGCTACAAACTCTCTCATTTCCGGGATCTCATAAACAGGACGTCAGAATTCGCTTCTCCAACCATATTAGGGACTACTTGACACAACTTCCGAGAGTAACTGATCCTTGTCCGGTACGATTCATTCATTCATGAATCCGCTTCTCCAACCATATTGGGGACTACTTAACACAACTTCCGAGAGTAACTGATCCTTGTCCGGTACGATTAATTCATTCATGAATCCACTTCTCCAACCATATTGGGGACTACTTGACACAGGTTCCGAGAGTAACTGATCCTTGTCCGGTACGATTCAAGGGTAGCTAGTTTGTCACGAACATTTGATCGGCAGAAGATCGACGTCTGGCATACTGTTCTAAGCTATTTTTCTTATCTCCTTGATTGTTTGATTGCCCTTATGCCAGGAAAATATCTATTTCGCTCCGAGTAAGAACTCCATTAGAAATACCCTAGACATACTGACACCATTTGACGAGTATCCCTAATGGATATTGAACGATTCCTGGATTTGGGTTATCTCGATCTCGGTTTAACCAACAGGCTTAAATCAAACATCATTAAGGTTAACTCAAAATAAACTCATCGTTCATCTCCATTAATATAGAACAGTTAATATCTAAGGAGATATTCCTGGCTTTTGTCCAATTTAAGACATAGTTGCGATCCGTGAACTCAACTGTCCAGATGTCCAGACCCGCTATTGCTCTGAATACATCCCGAAGAGAACTGAACCCAGCCATTAGTATTTCTTATTCCAAATTATATAAAAATTGCTATAAACAACGTAACATAATACTGTATATTTATTATCTGTGTATGAGACAGAAGATGTATTTCCTAAACGTTAATTTTTAGTAAATGAAGATCTTAATTTTAAACCTGCTTTTTTGTATACTTCGAAAGTGGAAGCCAAACGCTGAAGAACTTCTGCTGCACAGAAGCACTTTTTGCGCGTTTGTGTCCCTATTCCAGTTGCGGTAGGCAGAAATAATAAATGACGGTATAATTAATTGCTTAAAAGAACAACGCAACCTGTCTCAGATAGAAGTATGATTCAAAGATAAAAAAAAAGACAAAGAAAAAATATAAAAACATAGCACGTCAAATACACTCTCAAAAACGACATACTGGTACTGAGACCGTACAGGACGTTTATAAACTGTAAACCCTTCAGTGGAGGCCTTATGTCCAGCAGTGGACTGCAATAGGCTGATTATGATGATGATGATGATGATATGTAGTATAGCAGAGCTAGCACACCTTAGTGACCTCAATAATATTCTTTAGAGTGTATGAAGTCTGCCAACCAGCACTCGGCTATTATGGCAAAATATTGCCCTAAATCTTACCAAACCATAAACCTAAACCATACTTAGACACCCGTATCTAACAATAGAACGATTAAAGTTTAATATTGATGATGTTGACGAAGTCGTATTGAACTTAATAGCAAGCGTTCTGAATGGTCAATTGATACCATAAAAAATCCCCTATGTCAGTAGAATCAGCAGCCATCCTTCAGCTCACAAACAGCAGTGTAGGATCGCTGATTATCCAATCAGCGAGGCGCGCTGATATCAATCAGCGCAACGAGCTGCGACATGCGATGCGACGGATCACTGCTAATAACGGATACAATTGCGGAAAACTGCACGCATATGCACTTACTTGGCTTGTTTATCAACAAGCGATCCCCAAACTGAGCAGCATGTGCTATAATACTTATACTCTTTTACTTGATCCATAACAATCTTGGGTCGGCCTCGTTGGTAGTGTTGGTTGCAAGCGCGACTGCCGATTGAGAGGTCCTCGGTTCAAATCCCGGGTCGAGTGCTATTGGATTTTTTCAAAAATTAGAATTTCTAGCAATGGCTCGGAGCCTGGAATAGTACCCGGTGTATGGCAATACTCACCACCTATACCATATTTGGACGTAAACGTAACTGGTGAAACGTGGGTACAATTCTTTGCCTACCGCTTCGTGGATTACAGGCGTGATGTTACGTTTTCTTTTTATTTTGTTGTATCTATAATTCCACCTCCAACAAAGTGAACGTGTTTTAATTAGTTATTAAATCAAACGTGAACATTACGCCTGTAATTCTCGAAAGGGTAGGCAGAGGATTGTAGTACACTCCCACTTTTCACTAGTTACGTTTACGCCATTTATTATTATTTCCACACACACCGGGCACAAATCCAAACTCTCGAACAACTACTAAAAATTTCAAGGTAAAAAAAGCCATTGGTACCCAGATCAACAGTCGCGCTTGCAACCACTGGACTAACGAGGCAATCATATTAAATTATATAAATGTGTATAATTAATTAATGTGTGCAATTAATATATAAATCTTGTAAACT
Source organism: Apyrrothrix hygieia (assembly GCA_018245845.1). Taxonomy (NCBI): domain Eukaryota; kingdom Metazoa; phylum Arthropoda; class Insecta; order Lepidoptera; family Hesperiidae; genus Apyrrothrix; species Apyrrothrix hygieia. The sequence goes on along the minus strand of DWEG01000454.1, from coordinate 4,510 downwards.
TATAAACTAAAACTTAAACTCCCATTCCCATATCGCCAGAATACAAAGTTGTACAACCGATGCAATGAATAAACGGTCACAGATATTAACCATAATGTCTGTCCAAATTAAAGCGAACATTAACTAAAAACATGTAGCACCACGTTGTAAGTCCCAAATAGCGATGTGCGTTGTTATTTTTTCCTTGCTTGTTATACTACTCGTCCTTTCTTGTTTTCTTATCGTTTTGAGTACCTACTTTAGCGTCACATTCATAGATTCCTTTTTTGTCAATTTACTCTTTTTTACATTCGTCTTCACTAAATTTACGCGACGACACTGGGTTTAATTAAACATCAGTTAATGTCTCATGCTGCGTAATAATATTCGTCTATTATGTATACCTATAAGTGATGGCACATTTATTGTATATATCTTATTTTGTCTTGATTCTGTGTACTTTTGAATGTATTGATCGTTGGTAAACTTATCAATAAATAAAATAAACTTATATGGGAGCACGGAAGTATTCCGCCAAGTACGTACAATAAATATTCCCAAACTGACGCTCTCCACCATTCTTAGTTAATGACTAAACTTCATTAAACGTCAGTGTTCGTACGTTTGCCACAATACGCACTTTCACTTTCCAATGAACATATCAGTATATAATTTACGTGGAACCTTATTACTATTTGTACAAATCTCAAAAACTTTTCATATTGTTCGTATTGAACCGTGTCCAATTCTCTACCACGTACTGTTGAAGCTGAATTCCGAACCAGAGAAAATCGCCCGTAGAAGATAATACAGTTTAGCACACTATTATTCTTAGAAAGGGAATAAAACTCGAAGCTGCGATTTATTTCTTCCTCGTCCTTTCTAATAAAAACCATACTCCTGCCTCGTATCGTTTCCCAAACAAATGCAAAAAAATCCTCATGATTATAGCGTATCAATAATTATCGAAATCGCGGTAGGATCTTAAGCAGAATCAAAATTTTATAATAGGTTTGACGAATAGAACACTCGTTTTACATATCATTATCATTAAAATTATACTAACTAATATTACACAAGGTTATATTCCATTCACTTACAAATTGTGTAACATAGCTACAAATATAGTCTTGTTAAAAAATAGAGATTAACTGCAATACTAATAATATATGTAATGATAAAGTTAAAACAGGAACGAAACGAATAAAAGAGGAAGTAAAATACATAATTATATTCTTAATACGAATGTAAAAATGAACACAAGTTCAGAACTTGGCGACTACATTATATTTCACTGCCGAATGCCCTCACGCGCTGACATTTCTTTAAGTGTAGTTGAAGGTTTTTTTTGATAATAAATTAATATAAAATACTGGCCCGTTGGCGCAATGGTTAGCGAACCTAACTGCTGCGCCGATGGTCGTGGGTTCGATTCCCACCCAGAATAAATATTTGAGTGATGAGCACAAATATTTGTTCTGTGTCTGGGTGTAAACAAAAATATCTATATAAGTATATATTTCTTTGTATGCATGTAGTTTATCAGCCGTGCGGTTACCGTAACACAAGCTCTCTTGGTGCTTAGTACGGGATGGGGTGGCCGTGTGTGGAGATGTTCCAAGATATTATTATTATTATCATTATTATACACCGAGCTCAAACACAGACTCCGAGCCACTGCTAGAAATTTCCAATAGTACCCGTCCCGGGAGTTGAACCCAAGATCTCTCGACCAGCAGTCGCGCTTGCAGCCACTCGACCAAAGAGGCAATCGAATGTAATATAAATAGGGATTAATCAAAATCAAGTTTTTTTTACACTGGCTGGCTATGAAATAAACTTTAGGTAAAATAATTTTTAAAATTCGATCACTAATCATTTTTCATCGTATTCCAACCAGCTTGAAGAACATTTTCGGATATTAATAAGAATAGCGAGTAAAAGAGATCGTGAAAAATTATAATGAAAATCTTTTTCAAACATTTGCCCAACGATATATCGAGATATTAAAATGAACAGTTATCCCAATATTACAACGAAAGACGATCCAGTCCTTAAAGAATAATAGGTTGTTCTGAATATTATAAAATAAAGTTTCCGATATCAAATACAAGAGGGATAATATTTTCTACGACGCTCGAGACCGAAGTCGGTGTTCAGCGTATATTATTGCTTTTACTCTTAAAGTAAATAACTGTGTGGTGCTATTCACAATTGGAACAGTTTATTCGAGAAGTGAGTTCTTGCTAATTCCGATTCGCATGTGCTGATGATTGCGACTTTTATTTTCCGGTATATTCCAGCTGGAAATATAGAGCTAACAATGTTGAGTGTAGATCGGAGAAAGCTTTTTTGCTTTGTTGATAAACAAACACTTCAACCATGTTTTTTACAAGATAACATTTTTGTTTTAATTATGAATTAAAAAACCAAAAGCATGTTAACGCTATATTTGAAATAACTCGAATTGTTTTTCATTATTTTGTAAACGAGTATGAGATATTTATATTGCATATTACTGACGATTCCTATTTTAATAATGCAACGAATTTTGCTTAAAAGGATCCTTAATAAAAACAAAAGGCTTCGAGGAGGTTGGTGGAACCGGTTGCTTGTACATAACACCCCTGTTCGATTCGAAGTCGCGTAGCACAGTCGGCAGTCGGAAGGGCGTATTGCAAATTAATTACACTTCCATGCCTTTTTAACTCTACACAGAGCCGAGTGAGTGGCGCGCAATCGGCCCTCCGTAATTACCGCCAGTAAAAACTAATTGCGAATGGCTGAGTCACTAGAGTCGATAACAGTACAGAGCTTGAATTACATATAAACGGATCATGAGTCACTAGAGTCGACAACAGTACAGAGCTTGAATTACATATAAACGGATCATGAGTCACTAGAGTCGATAACAGTACAGAGCTTGAATTACATATAAACGGATCATAATAATTCTAACTTAAATTCTTCGACGTGGTCATCAAATATTTTATCAGTCCGCTGTTGAACACGCCTCTTATCTCCGAATGAAAAGTTTTAAAGTTTCGACATAATCTTAATATAAAAAAAATCTCCTTAATTATAAGTTAATAAAACTGTCTCGTTGGTCGTGATGATTGGAAGCGCGGCTGCCGATCGAAAGGTCCTGGGTTCAAATCCCGGGTCGGGTACTATTGGACTTTTCTAATTAGAATTTCTAGTAAAAAATTTTATTAGTGACTCGGAGTCTGGATTTGGGCCCAGTGTATTGCAATAGGCTCACCACCTATTCCAAATTGTAAACCTAACTGGTGATACGTGGGAGTGTACTTAACTCCTCTGCCTACTTTTTCGGGGATTACAGGTGTGATGTTCCATTTTTTTACGCTGTGAAACTTAGGTGCAATGTAAATAACGGTAAAAATCCAAGGTTTATATCTAAACATATAATGTTCAATATTTTATTTTAATCTCCATATATATTAACATACGAATGATCAGCATTAACCACATCAAATTTGAGCATGCACGTTTCAAAAGGCTATTACAGCATATGATACTTAGTAGAAAAATGTTATCAAAATTTTCTAAGTATAATATTATATCGTCATGCCAGGTCTCTTAAGGGGTAGGGAGAGAGCACTAAGTGCCAAATATCTCCATCCTTAGAAACCTGATGTAAACAATTCTTCCACATTCGTCACTCTCTTCAAGCACACATGCCGGCTTAGAAGGCTGCTGCCTGCTTCATTAGCCAATATCTGACCTACTCGATCAAGATAAGCGCGTCTTGTTCTCCCTCGGAATCTACTTTATGTATACTCGTACACAATACTGGTTCCATTTTTGACTAGAATACAAATTTAGGCTTGTAAAGTTAGGCATTTATGTAGCGAGATGTTAGCAATTCTCTCTGTGAGCGCACTTACTCAGTTGCTAAGTACCGCGCGCCACGTCTCTCGCACCCCTGGTACGAAGTCGCCAATTTGTGACTAACGCGCCTCCCGCTTGCGATGCGATATTGCGGACGTGCGATTTTCGGTACGTATTCATCATTTCGCACTTTATCATCAACGCGCGTGCACAAAACAAATAACTATATCGGACCGTCATTAACCCCTTTATCGTTCCGTTGTTGGACACGGGTCTCAGCATCAGAAGGGTTAAGGTCATAGTGCGCCACGCTGGCCAAGTGCGACTATATTTGATATATTATAGCAATACCAACGTACTGATTTTAATATCTATGATAACGTCTTTTAACAAAATCGTTCTTTTAAAGGACGTTATTTATGTTATTTAAAAAACTAGAGGTAATCATTTATACATTCTTAACCTCATGCACACAGACAACGTATACCCACATGTCACATTCATACAAATATCTACATAAGTACGGTAGTACGTACTCTTCCAAATTCAAATGGTTTTATTAATTGCATGGTACATTTAATAAACGTCATAATTATCTTAATTATCATTCGTCGAGTTTGAGCGGTCCTCGGACTACAGAAGGTCAGAAGGAAACACTCGCTGAAAAAACCTCTCAGCT
>DWEG01000453.1:0-11107 GCA_018245845.1 Apyrrothrix hygieia | reverse complement strand
AGAAAAATACGTCAAAGCAATGCGAAAATTCGATTAGGCAAACTGAAAAATTCTTTTAGTTGTCAAACTTTTGTTAGGAAAAAAGTTAGCACGGAACAAAATATTATCAAACTGACACAGACAATTCCAATTTCGAGATCGCTTAATTGTTGTTTCCTTATTACCCAACGTCTGTGTACATACAGATAGTTTTATAAATGAGAAATTATGAATCGCGGATTTGTTAGTTTGATATCGCTGAAATAACTTAACTCCAATACTGTATTAATTTGCAAAATTTTGATATTCGTTCCTTCTACGATATTCTTCATACAGGATTGTACAATATTTGAGATGTTAACTTTTTATAAATCAACACAACATGTTAGTTCTCTTAACGTTAAAAATGTTCCAGAAATCAGAGTTCACAGTTTCAAAACGCTTTAAAATAAAGACAGACGTGTGGATTTATTATGTAGTAGACTGAAACGATTTATTTCTACTAAGTTTTAGGGACCCCGATCATCAAGTCACAGCGAATAAATGAATGAGTAAAATTACTGATTATTTTATATTTAGAATACTACTTTCTTAGCCGTGTTGAAACTAAAAATTCCGCAGTCGACTTTTGTTTTATAAATCAACAACATTTTTAAAGGTATTTTGGACTTAGACTTAAAACCATCGACGAGATGGAAACTAACGTACCGAAATTCTTTTACGAGCTTACGAAAATCCTATTTGGAAGGTATCCACGATTGCAGTGGAAGCCATCGCTGCGATCTGTGATAGCGTCGCAGTGAATAGCGCTCGTCGAATTCATTTGAAAAGTCAATATTCAATCCAAATGGCTGTATTCGTAATGTGATTGCATTGCAAATAGTTTGTTAACTGCATTTCGCTCGAAATTCACTCCAGCGGCTTATAGGTGGATTAATATGTTATAATGAATTAAGCAACCTAAATCTGTTCTTTTTAGAATGAATGTGTGTACATAATTTCCAAAAGTCTATAAAATTATTTGTAATATATCGTCACCCCAGCTCCCTTCCCAGGAACTCTAAATTATTATCATAATGTAACTTCACGCCTATAATCCCCGAAAAGATAGTCAGAGGAGTGTAGTACACTCCCAAGTTTCACCAGTTACATTTACTTCCCATTATGGAACAGATGGTGAGTTTATTGCCATACACCGGACACATATCCAGACTCCGAGCTACTACTAGAAAGTCTAAATTAGAAAATTCCAATAGTACCCGGCCTAGGATTTGAACCTAGGATTTCCCAATGGGCAGTCGCGCTTGCAACCAAGACGACCAACGAGGCAGTCATTATATGTATTAATAACTCAGAAAAATTTACATACGTAAAGAACTACTGAAATGATTAGAACCAAGGCCTTATAGTCGGTTCCGCACACATAACGCAGTGTTTAATAGGTATTGACTAATTCGATACGTCAACTTTGAACCTTAATACTGTTTATGAGACAAACTCGTTTCACATAGTACATTCAACTCTAACTAGGCAATGTTCTCTTTATAATGTTTGCTGGAATTGATCATTCAATTGATACATTAATTCACATAGTGAAAGTGATGCCTGAATCATGAAAAACTGGTTTAGACATTCATTGAGTTAGCAAGATGTACTTTTTCTTGCATATGTGTTCATATCATACACGGTACTGAAATTTAAATTTATTTTCTACTACAGTTAAGTATATAAGGGCATTCACTTTCATTATTACAATATTGCGTACTGTGCTAGCTGTTCACTTCGGGACATATAAATTACAACATTTTATTAAAGTTACACAAGCAGAACTAAGAATTGTATCGGAGAAATCATACAATTCCGAAATTGCGGAAAATAATATTGGCTGCCTCGTTGGTCGTGTTAGTTGCAAGCGCGACTGCTGATCGAGAGAACTTGGGTTCAAATCCCGGATCGCCTACTATTGGATTTGTTTGACCTAGATTTTCGAGTACAAATTTCTAGTAGTGCCTCGGAGTCTGGATTTGTGCCCGGTGTATGGCAATAGACTCACCACTTATTCCGTTACGGGGCGTAAACGTAACTGGTGAAATATGACAGTGTATTACACTCCTCTGTCTACCTCTTGGAGGATTATAGGCGTGATGTTACGTTGTGTTACGTACATTCATAACAAACCATTGCAATTGCGTTACGTATCGATTTTTCTGCAGTTACGTATTGATCTTTAAGAGCACTCAGTCGTTGGTCTAATATATAATTGGTCTAATATATAATTGGTCTAATATATAAAAAGGGCTTTTTGTTACTTTATTTAGAAGCTAGAACATTTGCTTAAGAATATTAATATTGTGATAGTTAGATTTTTGAGTATGATGCTTAACACAAAGGAAGTCTGATAAATGAGGCAACAGGAACGCGCCCTACTGTAAAGGTGCGTAGGGTTGTAAGCTCTTGTGTGGATATGTAACTACATATTTATTTATCGGTTAAATGCTGTACTTCAAATTAAAAGATCTCCCGTACTGTATACACGACAGTAGGATACAAGGGAATGCCCAAGAAAATGTTTTTTTAATGATAACATAAACAGAATAGACTACATTTAATAAACTTAAAATGAGCGTTAGTTCCATTTTTTTTATTTCCGAAGCCCTTTCTATTACTACAACATTTTAGGTTGTTAAAATGTTTAAAGTTTTTATTTCAGGATAATAGTCGAATATCCAATCTCAAGGTTACAAGATAAGATCCAGGATTTTATAAATATGTTTAATGAAATGCAACTTGACATTACCACTAATATTCTATTCCTATAATGTAATTATAAAACTCCGATATCTTGAAGACATTGTATGTATCAATAATAGAACCCAATAACCAGATTAAAATGTAACGAGTTGTTGGTACAGTTTTTATGATATACGATCAACCCTATTGAAAACCACCCGTACCACCCTTATGAACGTTCTGACAGAATTCACTTTAGGCAAAAACCATTTTTTACAAAGTTTCATTATTCTTCGCGGCTCAAGGCTGTCTATAGGCGTGTGAGAGACAATGTGTTACGTCATGACACTTCCTACGTGTATCAGTCATGGCATGCTCAACATTATTTAATAACAACATTATTTATTGAAGCACATGAAACCCACCGCACTCATAGCAGCAGACCCATATTTTGCTGTAACCCTCTTATAATTTGAAGTTCTTTTATTCATTCAATAACATGACGGAGTTGTGACTGCAGGAGCATAGATGAGCGACGTACATTCTTTTCGCGTGGCAAATTAATTTAAAGTGCGTTATGTTCATTTATTCTAAAACATTACATTAATAATCGCTCGAGAGGTCTGGGTTAAAATCCCAGGTCGAGTACTATTGAATTTTTCTAACCTACATTTTCTAGTTGAAATTTATAGTAGCGGCTTGCAGTGTAGAATCGTGTCCGGTGTATGGCAATAGGTTCAGCCCCTATTCCATAGTGGGACGTAAACATCACTGGTGAAACATGGGAGTGTACTATACTCCTCTGCCTACCTCTTCGAGGATTATAGGCGTGATGTTACGTACATTCATAACAAACCACTGCAATCAATTAATTTATTACCCCTTGTAACGCCCAAACTCCGATTCGTCTTAGCGCCAAATCCCAACACAGCGTAAGTCATCAAAACTATCCATCAAACTATAAGGAGTCAATACACCGCATTGCCGGGACAGTATAAGTTAAATTTGAAAAAGTTCCACGCTGAACAAACTATTTTTAATATAGATTGTGTATATGCGTATGAACTACGACTTTGCTTTAGTTCAAGTCGAGGCCTCTCATGGACAACTACAAAATTTTGATTCGTTAAGTTTTGTATCTTTTTTTATGTATCTTTCTAATCCATGGGGTGCAGTAGCAGTACGTAGTATTTACACATTTTTATGTATATTTAAATCTATAAGTGATATTTCGACTGTTGTATAGGTAAAGAGTGTAAATAAATATTCGTAAACATAGGCACATATGTATCGCTTCCGTTCCGCTGAATTGCATTCGATTTCAATAAACTGAAGCCCGTAAATAAAATACGGAATACTCTTGAATAATTTACTAGTTCAATCTCATTGTAATATTACAATCTCGTCGTATCCGTAAGCTCGCAGATAACTCAAGCGTTGTAGAGCGGGATGAGACAACGTTAAACCTTTCCATAATCGAATAAGCGCGCTCTCGTTTCATTTCATATAATTTACTTCAGGCGTTTTATTATAATACGTAGCGCTTGCAGTCTAGACGCGCTGGGTATAACTCGGTTCCTGTTTCGAATCTTACGTATGTAAATGATGAATTATTTTTTTAAATTGAATTCTGCATATATTGTGTAGGCTATGTATGTATTTTTGTAACACCTTGAAATAGGACCACAAGGTATACTTCTACATGTTTTGTTATTTTATTCAATTAAAAACCCCCCAGGGGAGGACTATGTCCAGCAGTGAACATAGGCTGATGATGATCATGATTTAATTATTATATCTTGAATATCTTGAATAATATCTTGGGACATCTCGACACACGGCCATCAGATCAGATCAAGAGAGCTCGTGTTACGGTAACCGGACGGCTGATTAACTACATATATACATAGAAATATATAATTATTTAGATATTTTTTTTGTTTACACCCAGACAGAACAAATATTTGTGCTCATCACACAAATATTTATTTTGGGTGGGAATCGAACCCACGACCCCCGGCGCAGCAGTCAGGTTCGCTAACCATTGCGCCAACGGGCCAGTCTAAATGAAAGGAATATATTATGTATGTTAGAATTATTTTCAAAACGCGCTTAACGTATAATAAAATTAACTTATGTTTCGATTTTATTTTAAAATAGATTTAAGCAATTTAAAATAAAACCAATCTTAGGTACGAAAGGATTAATAACATATTTACATAACTTCACGCCTGTCATCCTCAAAGTGGTAGGCATAGGAGTATAGCACCTACCCTCCTACGATTCAACAATTACGTTTACGTCCCACTATGGAATATAGGTGGTGAGACTACTGCCATCGACCAAACACACTTCCAGACTCCGTGCTACTACTAGAAATTAAATTTAGAAAAAACCAATAGTATCCGACCCGGGATTTGAACTCCGGAACTCTCGCCCGGCAGTAGCGCTTCCAACCACTCGACCAACGAGGCAGTCGTTATAACATATTTAACCGACAAAAAACCTACATAACACGTGTTACTACATACGCATAGGGGGAACATGACTCGTTCTGGGATCCGATACGTCGAGAACATTCCAGATTCATTCGACGCTGTCACTGCTGGCTACTGACCAGCAAAAAATAACAATGTATGATTAATTAGAATCACTTCCATTGGCACCTTAATACCATTTACTGACGATACATTTACTGACGCAATCTCATACTACCAAAATTATGATGCCGACTGAGTCATGTAATCGACCGGTTCGCACGCCCACTTTAGCCCACGCGCTTTCGGACTGAGCAGTTGACATCTCGGAAGGGTGCTCGTTATGTTTAAATGGTGTAGCCGATATTGAAGACTGTTGGGTGAATTTCTAAGAAACGTGCACACCGTTTGGTTTGTCATTGTTGAGTGCTAGTAACCTCATATTCGTAATTTAATAATTATACCTGCCCAATTAAAAAAAAAACCATGAATAATATTTTAAAATCAATAGAGTAAATACATAAGTGATTTGGCATTTCAAATTCCTTGAATAAATGCATACTTTTATTTATATAATCATTATATATCAATTACAAGTATTAATTTGTCGACTAAAAACTGTGTACAAAACAATCAAGTTGTTTGGATCATCGACGATATGTATAAAAGTCATTTATTTCCAAAATGTAAATAGCTGCATTCAAAAATGCTACTAATTATTACCGGGTAGAAATTGTTGATATTTTATAGCCAGTCGAGGTGCTGACTCTTAAGTAAGAATTTATTCAAACGAACCGAAGATGAAAACTCAATGAGTCCACCTTATTCTCTTGCATCGTCAGCATTCCAAGCGCTCAGCCTATCGTTGCTTGTTTGTCTAATTCAATAGAAGACAATATAAATGTGTAATTGGTATTACTAATTACTGAGTCGACTCTATTGTTTTGTGACGATTCTTTCTCACAATTGCCATTGTGGTCGAACAATGTTGGGAGCTGACCTCAGGCCTGATGCAACGCTTGCACGAAGGTAGCATCAGATATGTGGCTGTCTCCAGATTCATTTGATATTCCCGGAGGAAACAATGCGTATTACATATCGCTAGGACTTGTGAAATAAGGTTTTTTTTTGTGATTCGGTTGAGTGCTCAGTGATGTTGATGTTTAGATTCGTGGAAATTGTACGGTGCATATAGTTTAAGCGCATTTGAGTATATTTCCGGTAAAGTGCGATTTGTGTGTTAAAGGTTTTTGTTTTATATTTGGTGTATGGAGTAGGACGATTAAAATAATTCAATTTCTTTTTTCAGATGGGACAGTGGAACAGATGATTTAAGGAATGCGAATACGTCGGTGTAATTATTGCTGCGTGAGTACAATTTTTTTTTTTTTTTTAGTTTAAGATAGAAATAGAATTAGCGTTATCACCCGGTTACGGGGGTGACGTTATGCGGTTTATTTTTATATTTTTAACCGTGTTTGATTCCAAATTTAATGTTTGTTAAAATCAACATTACGAACATAGTTAATGTATTACAAATTTTGTTAATCACCGCTGTATCAGTTATTAATACTTTTTAAGTCAGGTTTGCTTTACCACAAAAAGCGATTAATAACTAGATGTAAAACCCAACTAAAAGCGTTATCAACAGGTTTCATTATACATCAAGGTGATAAATCGTCACGCGAACTATGCTATCATTAATTGCGAAAGCTGGTTGATTTATAGCATCATTAGCGAAAATAAGATTTACTTGACGAAAGTTGACTTAAACGATAATTGAAATTATCGCGCAAAACATTACATTACGTGTTGCCATCTTTTTTACTATAAAACTTTCTAATTTCTAATATAAGTGAAATGGCGTATTGATATTTGTTTTTTTACATCCTTGCATATATTTTCTAAATCAAAACTTGATATTCAAGAGTTAATATAAAATTCCGTTAATATAAATGTTTTATTAATTTAACTAAAAAAATCTTACAGTTACTATCAAAAAGACTTGAAACGTTTATTTATTATAAGTAAATTATATTTAAAGGTAAAGCTGTCCTTCTATGATTCGTAGATATGGTTAATCGATATGTATAGGACAACTGTGCTTAAAAAATTGACCACTTTGCTTATTTATAACTTAATCAATAATTTTCTTACTTCGGAATGATTTTTCTTACTGTACTTCGTATAATTGAGGAATAATATATTATGTAAAAAAGTAGTTCATAATTTTGTTACTTCGAAATTCATATTTCCATACTTATTTACTTCATTTAGTATCTTGTGAGTGACGCTAAAAGTACCCTGTTGAGTTTTAATTAATTTATACTAAATATAAAAAAAAAAATTCTTGCTATCAACTGTCAATCCTAGACATAAAACGTTTTAAATTAAGCAGGAAGACTTTCATTCAGGCCATTGAAACAAGTGCTTATCCATGAATAATCCCTTGTTGTAAATTTTAAAAACAATTTAAAAATTCAGAGTACATGATAATTCATTTAATAACAGCTATTGCACTTTGCGGATAACAGCGGTCACGTTAGCCACATACCCATTTCTGAATTAAACAACCTGTAATAAAAGAGACGGGTTCAATAAGCTATTAGTCTGGTCTTCTGCTAGCTGCCGATAGATGTCTATGCGGCTAATATTCCTTTTGAGTAGTAACATATTTAAAATAAGATTTAGCATATGAAGTGTACATAAATTATTTGTTAGCTTAAATAAATACTACCAATGATTAAATCTTGTCTCGTGGTATTAAACAAATTTCAAATGGAATCTAAGCTCTGGCGCCTTCCTACAGATTAAAACAAGTCCCTACAAAGTTAGTGAAAGTTAACATTTATTAATAAAACAGATTTCAGATTAACACTATCGCAGTTTGCGCGTGGGATATCTAATAAGAGATAAATTGTATCACATGATAGATTTATTAAATTTGCCGACTCACGTAGACGTATCTTGTTGCATCGATCGACTTATCTTAACTATTTTGTAATAAATTTATTTTACATATTTGGTCTGATAATTTGTGATAAATAACTTACTCATGTCGTTATGGAGGTTTTATTATCTTGTTTATTAAATCTAGGTTTTACGAAGGCTTGGCAACGATGTCGTTTTTGACGTTCTTTTAGTTTCATTTGGCCAATGGCCCACGGGACAAGCTATGCCTTGCCGGTTTTGATGGATATCCTTGTTTGCGGTTTTTCCTTCTTCGTTCTTTCCTAAGAGCTACTATATCACAACGTGATCTGTCATTTTGCTCCTAATAAGGAAATCATTAATACATTAAAAACGAATACACAAAAGTGTACAGATGACTCATTTGTATACCGTTCGGTATTAGATTACAGTGAGGTTGAAGCGGATCGGGTGGAACCGCGATCAAATCCGACACCGATTCCTTGTTAGCTTGCGAATATATACGACAATTACGTAAATACTCCAACAATTCATATCATATGTGCATAAAATTTACATGCAAAGTTGGTAATAACAAAAAACACGAGGTATTACAGATATTAGTCTGGAAACAGACATAATGGTTTAATGAATATTTCAATTAATGTTTAATATATAAACCCAAATAATATTCAATACGCAATTATTTAATATAAACTCAGGTAATATACATAGTATTGGGTCAAATTAGACCCAAAGCTCGTTTACGTTAGTAACTTTGAAGACGTATGAAAGTTAAGCTACTAACAATACTTTGTAATATTCTGCATGGGTACGAATACATTGTATATTTTAAGCAATCGAATACCATTGATTCGTAATTGTAATCACATTTTATTCGGATCGCCAGCCTAGCGACCAACGTGCGGTAAGTGCATTTACATAGCCATCTTAATGTTATCGCGAAGCAAAAACAAGAGAGCGAGAGTGTCTAAGACTTGTCGGAGAAAGTCGATTTGGAAAAAATAAGCTCTCGCTGTACTCGCCTGTCTGACGTGTCTTGATGGCACAATAATTTATTAAGTCTTTCATGCTCGCATCGCGATTGTAAGTACAATAATGTACATGGGAGGTTACTAATGCGATTGGTAAGAGTATTAGTAAAATCCACGTGATGAGTTTGAAGTGAAATTCTTCATTGTTTTCTTTAGATACTTTGTGTAATGAATGTGTATATATTTTATATGTGTTTGTCGCTTCTATTCCTTTTTAGTAACTTCCTTTTTCTTATAGCTTCCGTCGTCTCGATTTTCAATCTCTCCTTACTCATGTCACCCTCACATCAAAGCCGGCTTTTCGTTTTTTTTTTCTTTGTTTTCATATTGTACTCTTCCACAGTCTTTGTATATTCCACACTCATCTTTCCAGGACGACGAAAGACATTTTCATTTTCACTTTCGTACATGCTCCTTTCAACCTCTTCCCGCTATGCTTTACATTTTCGAGAACACTTTCATGGCCTGAGATATAATTTCTCATGGCCTAAAAACTTCGTTTAGTTGAAGAAATTCCCGCTTTAATGTAAGTCACTAAAGAAATTGAGAAATAACTTGTGGTAACTGCAGCAATAAAAACAATAAATTCTAAAGCACAAGTGAATTATTTTATCGGGCCACGTGAATTGGAAAAGAATTTTTAATATTGCTCTTTAATGTTTGCCGTAGATTCAGAAATAGTATTTATGTGACGGTTTTATTACTTTTATTCAGTTACAAATAATACATTAACACTAGCGGTAGGTATTTTAAGCGATAGTAAATTACAACATGAATCAAATATAGTTATGACGTTTTAGTAATATTATATTCTCTTTCGAAACTAGTTTCAGCTTAAGCGCTATTGATATCTTAAACGCTGATACGTACTATAAAAAGTTTTTATATAATACATAAAAATTCCAACAGTTTTATGCGATGTGAGTGAGTTTTATATATCTTATTATTTGCACCAAACCGAATGACGGTCGATTGTATTTATTTATTTTGTTTATTTAGACGATTTTCTGTATTTATTCTGATTATTTCGTACAATTCGTTATTTCGTACAATTTTAATAAAAGTTTGTACAATAATATGATAACTGTCATAATAAAAAAAATACGAGAACTGCTCCAACCTTATCAAAAATTGTTTGCAATTTTAAATTAAAGTTAAGTTCACAAACTTATTCGGCATATGTCGAAATTTGGCACCGTTTGGTCAATTCGTATCTTGTATCCAATGGATTGTGATGGAGTGACAATATCGATTCACCGCGACGCGAGACACCCATTGATAGCGGATTGATACAAATCAAAAGCGTGTCTTTATCGAAATACTAATTAAATATTGTTTGAATTTGATTTCTTCGTCGTCTTTTAGATGTCTTGTCTTTATTTTAATACTTATTAAATATTGTTTAGTTGTGATTTCTTTGCACGTTTTAATTGGATTTCGTTTACTGTCATTGGTTATCCTATTGAAATTTAAAAGACAGTATTTAAATTAAAAGAAATTAGTGTCAGTACTATGTACAGTAAGGTCATTACTTATGGCATTTTATTAGAATTATTTTAGACCGATTTAAAATAATTAATAAAAAGGACAGTTTATTCTATATTACATCAAATTCTTTTTAATCATTTATTTAACACACCTAGACGGTAGTGCGTTTGTAACTAAATTACTTTACCCTCGTCATGCTACACTATTGGTCAAGATCGTTCTCAGAATGAAAAAAAATAAGAGCTATTGCGCTATGGGCGGAGTTGGAGATTTTACACGTTTCAGAGAACATTTTGAACTCTCGATCGTGTAGATTTCTTTAGGAAATTATCCGTCGTCAATTATCTATCATTAAATTCATTGATTCATCACGAAATTTGAACCCCGGAGATGTTTGGATACTAAAATCAATCCACTCAGTTATTATGGTCCTGCTTATCTCTATATTTATTCGTTTTTAGTATATTT
>DWEG01000452.1:0-11117 GCA_018245845.1 Apyrrothrix hygieia | reverse complement strand
CAGACTTCACACATCTTAGAAAAAAAATTTTTTTTCAATATATATTTTTATATTTTTAATATAACGCGATACAAAAGGCATTTAATAACGCCGACACGAATCGTATATTGAAACTAAGAGAAAATTGTTACTTTATATAGAACATTCAGTGTTTGGTACATGAAATTTGCAATTACTAGTAGCGAGTAGACGAATATAAATATAGCAACAATCGATTCCATAACTGATCAATATTTATCACCATTGACCCTATTATTTTACCCACTGTTGGACATGGATGTCCACTTAGGACGAGAAGACTCAACGCCATAGTATGCCACGCTGGTCAAGTACTGTTTCGTTGACTATTAGTACATTACTATCCACTCTAAAAATGAACATACTGCAACATACTGTGGCGACATTTGTAAATAATAACACGTAATACAACGACCACCAAAGTTATTATAGCCCATTTAGGAAATAGGCAAACAGTCATTTTGTAGAATACACACTGCCCAAATGACTAAGCTTTGGCAAGCGCGAGGCAAACACCGCGCATTGTCCGCAAGCCCGCCAGAACACCTTGCGGCAAAACTGTGAGGTCTATCCATACTACCGTCGGTCTCCTACCAGACGTAACCAAATCTTATAATCCTTGTATCACCTCTTAATTACACAGCTTGCACTTGTATCGTACCTATTTATAATCTCCAGGGCGCCATCACACGATTATGTAATCAACATTTAGTGATAATAGCAACAAAACAGGTAAACAAACTTCTTGCCACATGTATTTATTTGTTTTACGTTTATACCATTTTGGATAGAATGAAAACAATTGTATATTTCTCGTAGTTATTATGAATGATATCAATTGTTTAAATAGAATGTAAATGGGGAGTAATTGGATGTTAGTGTGGATGGGACCCCACGGGGCTCCGGATGCAGTCATTTTACAAAATATCTGCAGCGCTAAGCACTTTTGTTGCTTCAGGGCACGTGTTTAGTGATAGCGTCTTAGCGATAAAAACTGCAAATGACCCTGATTCGGAGCTCACGAGAGCTTATATCGTTCACATAAAAGTATTATCATTTTAATCTAGAATGCGGTCGTGGCGCTCATACAGACAGAATCATTTACAATAATTACAATATAATCAAACAATTTCATCAATTTGCATAAAATTCCTGTAAGTGCTGCATAATAATACACTAATTTCTAAATTTGCAAGCGTAGTGTAAAATTAACTCGGCTGCAGTTTAAACAAAGAAAGGAGCACAAGTTAATTTTATTTTAACATTTCTACGTTTTCTTTCGTATCTGAAAAGATCAGCCAGGCATAAAATGTCGTACATACCACAGATATATGTATATCTATATTAACGCTGAATGTGCATAACACCGGCATAAAGCGAGTTTTGTTTTTAAAATAAACTGTCGTATATTTCTGGATGTTGACAAAAGTGGCTGCACTGTTCAACGCATCGCATCTGTCAGATGCAGTCTTTATCCGCTTAAAACAAACGTTTTGCTACATATCAGAAAATAATTCAGCGTATTCACAAAATTTTGGATTACCGAATGAATTATTCCTTCGATGTTATAAATACGAGAGCAATGTTTAACATGCCCTTTAAAATGAAAATATAAATACCTAATGAACAATGAAGCACAATTTACATACTCCTTAAAAATTATATGAGAAGATATTAAAATCTCAACATCCACAGCGAAACTAACTTACTCGCATACCGTGATTTATGTCGAGATGAATATCAAAGTAAATATAACGAGGTATGTTGAATGGAAGGATTAACGTGAGCTTAAGAAGATTTCAGAGCACAAACTCAGGCTCAGTGAGACGGGACACATCGACACTCGAGCTTATTTGTAACCCGATACACGAGATTTGCCAGCCAGCGAATGTACGAGACTCGAATCCGAATTCAACAATTTCGACGCTTTCATACATAACTCCATTACCATACACGCGCGCTCAAGTGCAGAAGGACCGGCTGAGAATTACTTTTTATTCCATCGTGCCGAGTTAGAACCGCCGCTCGGATAATACATGCATCTAAAAGAAATAAAATGTCGGATATAAACGCGTATAAACTTTGACTTTGAATAAATAGCGCCTAGATAGCTTAATAAATTCGCTATTTACGGATAATACTGGCTGGCAAATCTTTGAATTGATAACATTCTATTCATACGTAGATATAGTTGTATGTATATATATAAGATCCACTGTAGTTCAGCAAAAATTTATAGTGGTATTAAAAAGTTGAAACGCTTCAGCGATCCTTTTTGCTAGGGTTCAGTTATACGAGGATTAAAGTTCGGAAGGTTTGCTTAAAGCCGGACAAAGTCAGTCGGTGTAATAAAACGCTAAGCTGGTAAGGTCACTGGGCGGGACGAAATTAAACTACGGCTGATTACAATGGAATTTTATTCTCCATCCGTTTTAATGAATGAACGAATGAATGAATGAAGAATAAAAGCAATATTATTCAACCGTGAAAAACTAGTGTTTTACAATTTACAAGATCACTGATTTTGGTATAGCATAAGAGGATATACTGATATGCGGCTCACATGCAAAAGATATTTTTCTATTATACAAAAAACAAAACACGACTTACAAGATTAGTCTTCACAAAATCGTAAATCACAGACATATAAAAGAAAAACTGGGAAAACGGCGACGATTCACGGCATTCCCCTAATAACGTTTTCTGCTCAATTGCAGATTCACACTTCCAACGCAGCGGGATATGCTATAGAGTATTGAGAAATGAAACACTATACTTCATTTTTCCACATTTAATTGGTTCTACAACGTGAGGCCTCGTTGGTCGACTGTCGATCGAAAGGTTCTGGATTCATATCCTAGGTCCGGACCACTGTCACCACCTATTCCATGATGGGACGTAAATAACTGGTGAAACGTGGGAATGTATTACACTTCTCTGTCTACCGCTTCGGGGGTTACAAGCGACATGTTACTTATGTTATGTACAACGTGATATTTTCACTATCGAACACTGATATTGTTCGAAATAGACGAATATGTGTCTCACATCGATTGTACTACTTATATATCCATCGTAAAAGTCTTCCATGGCGTCAGTAATAGTCGATGTACTGATCACACTTGGCAGTACGAAAACTAGGACAAAAATCGTAAGGGCGCCACACAAGTGCCATATTCCCGACAATAAGTATCCACAAAGACGGTATTTCATATAAGCGAAGCGCCGTGCTGTCACGAGTCGGCGAGGACGTGAGCTGAAAGACGACCCGTGACAGCGGTTATTGAAACACCTGCTTACACGGAGCATTACCGAAGACTTTAAGGATACAAGTGTACCGTGTTTCGAAGATGCGATTACGGACTCGGAAAGTGTTTTCTCACGTTCCAACCTCTTATGTTTACGAGTATACTGAAGACTTACCGCGTATACAAATAAGAAACTAATATTATTTTATTAAACAAGAAAATACGTATTTAATCAAACAAGGAAAGAAGATTAAAATCGGAAAGAAATTTCTCTGTTACTTTCGATGTGACTTTAGTATTTGCTGCGTTCTATTAAAAGTACTTTGAAAACGCCATTTCATATTCACACTTAGAACGGAAATTTTATTAAGTTGCAGAATTTAGTTTATCTACAATTACATAGGTATCGTGTTGGTTTCATTTAAGTGCAGAAAGAATTTTCTATCATTTTACTACAATGGCCTATTGAAAGAAGAAAAGAAGAAAGAAAGAATAAGGAAAGAAGAACGAAAGAAGACATTCATTCATCACCATGGGTTCAACAACACACAATTAGTACAAATACAGAATATTCGGAAAGACATACAAAAATCAATACGAGCACATGTGTGTGCATGTTGCAAAAGGACTCGATGAATAAATGGGACTACACAGTCTTGCCGTGGTCAGCCACGGCCGCTGTTTTTCAGTATGGCCCAGATTTTCGACTATTTCGTCCGTGGCAAAAAAGCGACAATTGCCGTGAGCATAAAAAAATCAATTTCTATAATAAGCAACTCAGTGAAGCGATTTTCCGTTTAATATATCCTGATCTGAACAGCAGTCCCAGCAAAAGATTAATTAATCAATTGTCTACCGATACAAAAAGACAAGATTCGTACACAAAACACGGATAATGCTTTAGTTGTACTATGTCTCGAACTCAGGTAAGGGAAAGCAAAATTAGACTTGAGCCCGTAGTTCGGAGCTCTCTAGAGGTCGTCTCAGAATGCGGTACACAGAATTCAACCTCCCAAAGACACAAATCTGCGCATTTTCCGCTAAGACATCCTCATTTATTGCGCACCACAATTTCAGAGGATTACATTAACTGTCATATGTATGTAAACGTTGTTTGCCTCGCAATTGCGGGAGAGATATGTGCGCAACAGATTGACGTTAAAATAGTTGCAGGCCCTCACATTTAACACCAATATTTGTGCTCTAAAAGTTGACATCCAACAAAGTGTATAGGTACCGGCGACCCCTTCACAACATAACTTCTAAACATCTGTAGTAAAGAACTGACCTGATCCACAAAAAGGACTTGTTAAACACTTGTTATTAGTTGTTGCGTCCGCTATGAGTTATGAAAGCATTATCCCATAGAAACCGATTTCAAGTATGAAGCTCTAAATATCACACAATGAAATCAAACTACAGGAAATATAGGTATATCCACAACGTACAAACATAACGCACGCGTTCTTACATCATGTTCGATCCGTAACCGAAAAAGGACGAGTTGAATATATTACAAGGCACTAAAATCTGAAATAAGATTGTTTACCGTGATACAGCCGAGAAGACCAATAGACGGTTGTTAGTCCAAATAACAACGCATTCGTATCGCATCGTGTTTAATATTCTAGACAGGAAAGTCTTCTCGAATAACAATATGAATACTGGGGATGCGGCCATAGTATCAAGATAGATACAGCGAAGGAATTTGTGCCAGCCAGTTTCGTTATATTTCTACAAACACTGCGCAGCGGCACACAGACAGGTAGCAGGTAAACGTGAGTAATGTACGAAATGTGATTGTAGATGTGCGCATTGTATCGGAACTATTTCAACTCGCGGTGTATCTGTTACAAAGCAGGTACATTACAGCTGCACGTGCGCTGAAAGAGCCACGAAAGTGGATAAATTGAACGCATTTCACTTCATACGTCCTATATATTTCTGCACCTAAGAAAGCGAATTGCATTACTCGTGTATGAAACAATGTTTCAATCTTTATTCGTTGATGTATTTAATTTGTACATACACTTCATCTTATGTTTGAAACATTCGAAAAATGTTAAACTTTATCAATAAGAAATTAATCATCCGCATAAAATTATTATAACATGCATATATGAAAGTACAAGCCAATGTAATATATACCTATTACTGAATATTTAATACATAATTTGTCCAAAACGTCATACATTGATAGACACGTAAATACAAATACTTATAAAACGAGTAAATAAATCATACCTAACAGCCCTGATCCGAGAATATTATAGTAAAAATAAAAACGTAACTGAAAATTAGCATTCAGCATATTCATTAGCAAATATAATGGCGCAAACAGTGGACAGCCACAAATCCGAGTCGTTAGTATTCGGACGCCGCGCGGGTTCATTAATTAGCGACCTCCAACCACTTCCTCTACTCGCTTCCGAACAATTTAAACAATCCCTTAAATTTACTTTTAACCTGACAGGACTCCAAGTCTGAGTGGAAAGTAAAAATTTAAGATTTAAATGCGGAAGGAACCTCAATTACAATAATTAATTCCAGCATACCCCAGTTTGAAATAACAAAGAAATAATATGCCTGAATTAATTTAATATTGGAAAACTTTCATGAACTTACTCTCGTTTCCCCAGCAATATACAACTATAAATTGCACCTAACTGCAGTAGTGCTTTGGCGCTTGTTGTAACGTTTATCCGATGCGACATAAGTTCTATTCGAAGTACATAAATTATAAAAACAACTGCAGTAATGTCCGCTCACAGTGATAGCAAACCCCTTTGCTAATTCTCTATCTGTTTGTAATAAATCAGTTCCGTAACCGCTATTAATTCCGAAGTTTACTGTGCTCGTACGGTTATTCTACCGTCGGGGTAGAGTATGTCAGGGTAGATAGCAATATTTCGCATTTCTCGCCAACTACTTGACAATACAATCTCATCTAAATAAAGTTACAATAACAATCACTTAAAATCCCATTCCAAGTAAAAAAAACCGTCAAGGGATAAAAAATTAAGTTGGAAATTTCCAAGATATTTTTCAAGAAAATGTTATTTTGCTTCAAATAAACTGCCTAATGACGTGGAACTTTCCAGACGACTAAAAACGTTTTGTACCCATTAGCGGAACATATAAGTGAAGTAGTGATATCAATGCGTATATTTAAACAGTATAGGAAAATTGGGTTTAACTAGAATATCTTTGCTTAAAATGTAACAATATTACTGATATCTTAGATCTGAGTCGACCCACTTTTCGCAACCAACATATGTACGTACAGTCGGGGTGTGTTGTTATTATATTTCACAAAGTTACGTACAACATTGTGTGTTGTTTTGAGGAATAGCAAATATATATAAGGTACAATAACCTATTTTCGTTCCGACAAGCCATTAGCTGTCTAATCACTTTTCAGAGCGAATACACATTTACAAACCCAATAATTAACCGAACCTTGAAACTTTAAACATCACTTATCGTTCAATTCTGCACAAGTTTGATTAATTCATAATGCCGTGTATTACTAATTTATTACGTAATAACAGTACTTCTAATCTATTTTAGGTTAACCATTATTTTAATAACAATTCATCAATCTACCTTTCTTGTTTAATACATTTCGCCCAAAACATATTATTAAATTGCTGTGTTCTTGATATGAAAACAACATGCCAACTAATCTTACTGTTACCGGAAATCGAGTGAACGTTGGATATAATCCACGATATATTTGTACCTTATTTTATAAGGGAATGCTTCAGAGGGACCACTGTTTTTACTTGAGCCAGTATTATCAATCATACTATTTCGTATGACATAAGTGGACCCTCCTCATGCGAGCTCAAACTTCCATTACTCACGAAACCACGCCCAGGGCTGATTTCGTCTCTGGCCACAACAATGACCCTAATTTTTATTTCATTGCTAACATACTTTACATGATGTATTGTTTCTAACATAACGAAAATATACCTCTTACTATAGCACTGCTCTAAGCTCTGAAACATTGAATTCACCGTTGATGGGACACTTAGTCTAAAATACTACCATTCGAATTTGAATCACCAAATTACTTTTCAATGCTGCTGTGCGCGTAATCGGAACTGCAATTTGCTTCTAGCACTGACAAAGACAAAGTTTTTAATCTTTTTTAAAAATCGTATATTCTTTTTAAACGATTGCCGATCCGCACTGCTTAGCGTGGTTGGTAGTTTCACTGGACGGTTCTGATTTATATAAATTAAAACAAAACCCTACTATATCACTGAACGTGTATGTATGAATATGGAAGAAGCACGGCAGGTTTGTATGATAGATATTTGACACTCCTTGCTCTGTGCCTACCCCGTAAGAGACCTGGCGTGAGATATGTATGTATGTACACATACACACTGAACGTGAAATAGGCTTACGTGAGCGGTCACGGAAGATGATGTTGTATATAAAGCCAGTTTGATATTGCTTATTACCTAACTTTGTTCTTAATTTTAATACGCAAATTTTTCGCAACTTTTTATAACAAAAAATAGATATATTGACAATATTTAAAAATGGCCTCGATGGTCCAGTGGTTGCAAGTGTGGTTACTGATCGGGAGGTTCTGCATTCAAATCGCGGGTCGAGTACTTTTGGATGGGAACTTTTCTAGTAGAAATTTCTAGCAGTGCCTCGGAGTTTGGACCTGAGCCCAGTGTATGGTAATAGGCTCATCCCCTATTCCATAGTGGGACGTAAACGTAACGGGTGAAACGTGGGATGTGAAACATACTACACTCCTCTGCCTACCTCTTCGGAGATTACAGCCGTGACTTTACGTTAATTAAAAACTCAGTGTTGCCTATTAATAAAGAACAACAATAAGGTACCATATTCATAAAAAATAAAATGCGCGACCAATGTTATCTATAGTAATTAAAATAATAACGCGTACAGTCGTAAAAAATATAGCACAACAGGACATTTGGACGTTAATACAGTTGTCACAAATAACTTATTGTCGGTGTTTTCAATTAGTCCCTTTATTGAACAATTGGTAAAAGGAAAGTAAATCAAGTCGATCACTCGGACAACATTACGTTTTAATTAAACGTACATAAGTATTGGTTGATACTTTCGATTTTATGACCTTTTCGAAATGCGCAACGTAATTAAAATAATTCTGCTTACAAGAACTGTTTATAGATGCGACTTTAGTTATTCAGCACGAAGTTGCGTTACAGACTGAAAGAAAACGATTGCGTAACAACATCTAAACATTAAGTGACAATTGAATTACAAAGAGTGATCTGAACTGGTGGAAATTCATCTTATAATGCTTTTTATCTTGTAAGCAAATTAAAATGGTTTTTCGTTCTTGCTAAGTTTTGGAATATTCTAATATATTTACATAACTAACACGTAAAATCTTAAAGCATCAAAAAGCTTTAAACAAGGATTGCTCTAAAATGTATATCCAAGTAAATAGACACATTCCAGCGAGGAGTGTTAGGTGATTTTTATGACAGCCAAAGCGGATGGTTCGTGGATCTAATGGCGCCTATAAAATCTGCTCTTGTTGAGTTGACGTTTTAAGAAAATTCCATTCCTCGCTACAGCTATTTTCTTCGGACGGGCATCGCCTACAAGGGCCTTTGAAATTACCGGGATTCATTTAGTGAATAGCCTCCGTAATGACAAGTAAAATCCTTTGCAAACGATATTATACGATAAATAAAGAGATTTATCGAAGCGCCAACAACCTTTGTTCCTTGTTACGCCTAAATTTTGCAGTTCCCCGCCAATATTTTTATAACAAGGGACTTAAGAAATTTAAAATATACAATAACGAGGAAGTATGTATGGTGTTTTAAAGGAAACTAAAATACAAAATATTAATACACTTGTGTGTCACGAAACGTGTCCATAGCATAAAAGCGTTATTAAAAAATAAAAAAATGGGAAACATAACGCAAAGGAACAATTTTTTAAAATTGCTCTTGCATACATTTAGTGACGATGACAAACAGCAAGATTTAGTATGTGACGACAGCACTTAGGCGCCTCATGGGAAATTCCCGAGGTTTTGCTTTTAATATATGATAGCAGCTAGTAGGATACCGCCAAAATTCCATTTCAATTTAAAATTTCGTTACTCCGACTCTGTACCAGATACCTACTATTAGCTCTACCCTGCTTTAAAAGTGTATAGTGACATAAATGTGCCTTCGAGTTCACATTCTTATTTGTGTGATTTCTTTAAATATATAAATTACCCAAATTGAGCACTTTGATGAAAAATTTATACTTCACAAGTGAAAGTTATTTAAATGTAAAACTCATTATCATTTCATAACAGAAACCCGTGACAGGTGTACTAAAACGACCTAATTAAGAATTCCCGAGGGCGCGCTTAATGTAGGCGCCAAGTTCCCGTTCCAATATTGCTTTGTCACTTGGCGACATCGCAATGCAACCTAAGCCTGAGTAATTGGAAATACTTGGAATATCCAACTTTAAGCTGCAGTATTCCAAATCGAATTTGTTTCAAAATTGCAACCGTCCTGGGTATTAATTGATTTTACTATAAGTTTACTCATTTAAATAGTGACTCATATGTCAAAAGCACTGTTTAACACTTTGCTTTTGATGTTCCAAATACAAATGAGAATAACATCAGCTGCACAGATCATAATTTTTCTACTCTTTGTAAATATTAAATTAATATTTAACTAATTTCTGCCATCTTTTAACATATTATATAACTGTTATCTAGACCTCTGACATCAACTCGAACAATAATCTTGCAAAAAATAATACTTATGTTAATATTTAATGCCACTCCATTGCAGGAACAACAATACATTAAATAGCGACGGTGAGTAAAAATCAAAGAATAAATTAAAATAAATCAAACATTAATTATTAAATAAAAACAATAAACACAATAAATATTAGTAATATCAAAAATTAGTAATATCAAAACAGATTAGTAATATCAAAAATTAAAAAATATTTTTTAAAATAATACTTAAAGACATGCTACCAACAAAATGTAGGTATACGATATTATTTTAATTTTTTTTTAAGATATTTTATTGAAATAAAAGGTACCCTATTAAAATTTCCTCTCTAATGTTGCTTGTCACTTTGTAACAAAGCACCGCTAAGAAATCCACGTAATTCGAAATATTCACAATGTTACTTATCTCAAGAGATTGCCACGACGACTTCGAGGATTGCCACAAAGTCTTACGAGTTGGTCACAATGAGCAGGAACAGTAACTTTTAGACTCTTAGTACTTAAGTTTTGGGTTTCTTTCCTAAATCTTTGTCCATCATAATGACACTGAGTCACACTCTTTAAATATTAATCAAAGTGACCGATCGAGTGTATCATCGTTTAGAACATTGCGTTTTTTTTTTAAATATATATAACAAGAAATAAGTCACCAAACATGTGTATATTTTATCAAAACCATCTGATTATCTTAAATGTTATAAATCTTATAGGAACGAATAGTCAATATTTAAAATATCTACAATACGAAGAGTTACGGCTTTGCGAAGGTAGTTACATTTAAGGCGGCGAAATAAATACTGGCAAGAAGGCACGAGGCAATATTGTGGAACTACCGCAGAAAGTTGTACATATCAACGGAGGTCATACTTTCCGAGTTTATTTCGTCAAATCCAATAAGATTAACAAAGCCTCTTGGTATTTTGCTGGAACTTTTAAGGAACTGTGTTACTTTACGTACCGTTGATTGAGTGTTCGAAATTCAAAAATATAATTTCAAATGAGAACGTTGAGAACACAAACATGGCATGAAGAGATTAGACCCGTGGGGAGCAAAAGAACGGTTTTGC
>DWEG01000451.1:0-11119 GCA_018245845.1 Apyrrothrix hygieia | reverse complement strand
CGGAGTCAGAAGTCTTTGAAACCGACGTGCATGTATGAAAACAGCGATGAACATAGAGAAGGGCGGCAGGTCTGTAAGGACAGAGATATTTGGCACTCGGTGCTCTCTGCTTACCCCGTGAGGGACCTGGCGTGAAGAAATATAGGTACGTATAATATTTTAACTTTTAATAACTAGAAGAGTCTGAACAATGTACTGTTTTGTATTGGATAATTAATACAGTTTCTTGCAAGACAATTTCTGGCAACATCGTAGTAGCTATTTCAGAGATTTGATATTTGCCACACCTATATATTAAATCTACTGTAGGTAACGTTTTGTTGTGTTGTGTTATACCACTCGCGTATTTTTTCTAAGATTTTTTTGAATACTGATCAATTTAATAAAAAATATTATCCGTGAAAGTCTATTAAAAGGTTACGGCTATGTGGAAAAAACAAATTTTATGTATATTACCAATAATCTTACTCGCTTTGCTAATAAGAGGTATGGAACCGTCGATCATATTTTCATCAAAAGTATTTGATAAATTCTGACTAAAACAATGTTGTTTTTGCAGCAGTTACAGGTCTTGAATGTTATGTTTGTAAAGATCAAGAAGATAACAATGAAAAATGTGTGAAAACCATTAAAACATGTGACTACAACCAAGATGTTTGTTTGACTGAAATAAAGTGGGGTAGCACTCCGTACTGGTCTCAAGGGGCAAAAAAACAGTACTATATATCCAAAAGGTGTTCTAATAAAACTGACTGTGCAATGACGAGGCTTCGGTACATGCCTCTATGTACTCATATCTGGTACCAAGACTGGGTGTGTTCCGACTGTTGTATGGGAGATCGTTGCAACTACTATATCATTGTAAGTATTCATGAATGTATCATATATAATAACAATGAACATATCGATAATTGTATGTAAAAAAGTAATATATATCACTCATCCAATAAAATAATGTTGTTACAAACTTTAACTTTAACACTTTTCAGGACAACCATTTTAAAGTTAAACTTCAAAATATAGATATTTTTTAACATATCACCCTGCATTTCATACTATTTGTATAAGTTACATGGATGCCAATATTTATTTCCGATACATTAAAAAAAAAGATTATATTAATAATCTAAAACCTACATTTACACATGACATTCTTTTTACCTTCCTATACAATTATGATAAAAATGTTAGGTAAAAGTAGTGAGACCGTAAACTACACAAAATAAGTTAAAAGCTTGCAAAAACCTACAAGATGCAGAAAAAAATGTATTTTAATAAAATTTATAATGATGGAGATTATTGGCTATATAAAAGTATTGAAAAAACTTTGGAACAAATAGACCATTGAGTCCTATCGAGTAATTAAAATCACAAATTAATCATAAAAATAAGAAATTGTACATTGGCGACCTCATTTACTATATACACACTACTCAAATTCTTTACAGTCTTAAAATTTTGAATGTATTTGTTGGAGACATAAATAACTCTTTCAATAAAAAAGTGAAAATGTTGTCCCTCGTTTCAAGTTAACAATGAACTTGGGAGCAAGCTACTTACTCAGAGATGATAAAAAAGATTTTTGCCTTTATCATCCTTGCAACTATTATTAACCTATTACTATTCTCCAGTACTGTGAATTCTCACTGCACTTAATGATCACTTGGTTTTATTGCCTAATTGGGATGTGTTTGTGAATGAGTGGAAGATTTTATTGGAATGTATGACTCAGAACATTTCTTTTAGACAAAAAATTGCATCTAACACTGCGGGATGTGTCTTATTTATTTATGTAACGCCTTAATCTAAAGGATAAAATGGTGTACTTAATGCCTAAGGGCATTCTCTGCCAGTCAACACTGAGTGACAGGGACCTGGCAACATTCAAAAATTAATTTTGACTGGTTACTTACAATTTTTTACCAATTACAAATATTGTTCTATGAGTAATGTCAATTATGTTCTTGGCTAATTACATACATATTTAATTAGTCATAAAATATTTCTCTTTGTTTCCAGAGTGGCAGTAACAGTGTTAAACCATATTTTGGATTTCTGATTGGTGGTGCTGTTTCACTGTGGGCTTTGGGCTCTATATTATTTTGATGTAGCAATATATAAGAAGTTATAAACTAAACTACTGAAGCACAATCCTGCATAGTAGCAATGTAAATGTTAATAAACATTCTATTGGTTTCTGGCATGTTAATACTATGAGGACATGAAATGTTTTACTTCTATGAAAACTTTAAAAAATTATAATGCTATCTTACTGAGCACATCCTGCGTATTTTGCCATATCATTTTATGTATAATATGCAACATTTTTATACTGGAAAATAAAACAGGATGTAATTATGAAAGTTTAATACAGTTTTAATATCTGCTCTTTAATTTTCTGAGAAACATTATGGTAATGTCTATAAGTATTCGTGTTTGTTGCTTATATATTTCTCTGCTTATTATTACTGATAAGGCCAGACTGAATTTATCCACTCTAACAACATAAATGTTTGTGCAGATTACTGAAAACTAGTTGACTAAGTTTACAATATGAAATAAAATAATTTATATATAACAGTTCATTGTGACAATGTGATAAATATTGATGTTTTGTTAGTCCTATGCTTTGGCTACCATATTTTTTATAGTGTCAGAGGAAGAGTCTTGTAGAATTCAATGATGTTTTTACAGTAGTACTGTTTTACTGCCAACCCACACTTGCCTAATGTGGCCTTAACCCATCTCATACTGAAAGGAGACTTATTTCCAAAAGTGGAATGTTTAAAGGGTTGAAGATTGACCCTTTACATTTTTGGCACCATACTAAGACTTTCTTTTATTACTTTATGTGAATGTTATGGAAAAACAAAAATGTAAACGAACTTATAATCTGACCTAAAAGATATAATTTATAGTTTAGATTTATTCCAGGCCAGAATGAGACCTATGACCCTGTGTGGCAGAGTGCCAGTCAGGCGCGGTGATCTGGCAAACTGATAATTTTTTATATACAGCTCATATTTAAAAAAACAGGAGAAAGTATGTTTTTTATAATTCTGCATGTTATATATAATTTACGTAGTAATTTTAATTAATTAGTAATTCATAAGCTCATTTACAATTTTTATTGAATTGTGTTTATAATATGAATATAGGTATTTTTAAACTAAGTCAACAATACAAGGAAATGAATCTGTTACTGTAACAAGTCCGTCCAAGATAATGTTGCTCTAATAAAATTAAATAAGAACTGCAGCAAGTTTCTCGTATTTTACTATTTTTAATACTTTATATGCATATGTGAAATCTCAGGCAAAAGAGCCATTTCATGAAATGAGCCTACCAAAAATGCAAAATGACCCCTAATTTTATTTCTTAACTTTCTTGCTTTGAAGTCATTATTTTTTGGCAACAGCATCATAACATGAAAACAAAATATATCTCATATTGTTGTCATATTTTGTTGTATTTTAAAACATTCTGATTTTTACTAATAAATTTTATTTTTCTAGCATTCACCAAGTATTTACTGTCTCATTTACCTGAGTGTCTTCACATGCATGTAACATTAATAATGTTTTTTTTAAGATAATACTATGTATGAAATGTATACAAATTAAATAGGATATAATATTAGAATATAAATATTGACTACTTATAACCTCTTTTATTTCTGATAGTTTTCTTTATTCAACCTTTTTCATCAGTTAAAGTAGATTCGATTTTCATGTTGTTACCAAAACATTAGATTTCTATGTGCCATTGGATGAATATAAGATTTACTTTTAATGTTTCTTTAAATGTGCACAATTTTAGGTTATGGCATGTGTGCCCATTCTCAACACGTAACAAAGAAAATACTTTATTCAAGGATAAAAGCAGCACATTCTCAAAACACAATAAAACATTTAACAAATTTTAATACGAGAAAGAATACACAACGGTGAAACAAATAACTAATGACATAATTATATATAAGTTGAAATGAAATGAATAGCAGAGATAATGAAAGATGTGTACTACAAAGATTATCCCCGAAAAAAGCAGACTTAGTATATGCTGCGAGCGATGTGTCCACAACGCTGGTTTTCAGTCCTGCCCTTTTGTCTTGTGCAGCTCAGACAGCTGCACACCTACATTGTGTATAATAGCGCTATAATAACAATTATAATTATACATAAAAAAAGAAATTGGAACATTACAGCTCAATAATAATAATTATTATTATTATACAAAAAGGAAAATAGACTGCCTCATTGCTTCACGCCTGTAATCCCCGAAGAAGTAGGCAGAGGAGTATAGTTCACTCTCACGTTTCATCAGTTACGTTTACGTATTATGGAATAACTGGTGAGTCTATTGCCATACACCGGGCACTAATCCAGACCCCGAGCCGCTACTAGAAATTCTAATTTTAGAAAAATCTAATAGTACCGGACCCAGGATCTGAAACCCAGGATCTCTCGATCGGTAGTCGCACTTGCAACCAACACCACCATCGAGGCAGTCAATATAATTAATATAATAAATACATTGTTCTAAGCATGTTTTACTTATCTTTTGGATTTCATACATTTCATTATACACTATGATTGTTTTTTTTATATGTCAAAGAACAACAATTGAAAGTGCCTTTGTCAATTTTCATCGTAATCTGTAAAAATCGGATTGGACTGTTTGACAGATGACGTAATGACACTTGACATGACACTGAATTTTGCAAAATTTGAGTTAGCGTTGCATTTTGTAAATAAATAATAAATTACAAGTACATGGCAATGGAAGGTATTTTATGGAAATGGACAAATTATTGGAATGGTATGTTTATGGAACTATTCAAAAGTTGGCGTATTTCTAATTGTTTTTTTATGAATGTTGTTCATTGCTTCAGGTTGGCAAACCAGATGGTTTGTATTGGATAATGGTATACTGTCCTATTATAAATCGCAAGAGGAAGTAATCCAAGGATGTAAAGGTTCCGTTAAGGTCTCAGTATGCCAAATTAATGGTAAGCTGCTATTGTTAGTACTTAATTTATTTACTTTAATACACGTTTATTTTCGTATAAATATATAAAAATAAGTCACTTTACCTATTAAACAACTTTCATACACTTTTATTTAAATTATTTCGCATCGTATTATATCACGTATACTAATGAATTATTTATGGTAATTACTTCGAACTGAGCACATAGTCACAGTTATATTTTATACTTATTCCTTTTTTGCAGTAAATAATATAGATAACACCAGGCTTGATCTAGTTATACCAGGACAGCAGCACATGTACCTGAGGGCACCTTCTCCACAAGATAGACAGAAATGGTTAGTTGCTTTGGGTAGTGCCAAAGCATGTGTGGAATCAAAAATGGATCCAGTAGGTTTGTTTTCCAGAGTTCTTGATATGGATTTCTCTATAGCTATTCTATTTTCTAAAACTGTATTCTCTACGTTCTAAACATAGTTGAAAGTGGTTGAATGGTGAAAGGACATTGATATAAGTTGATTGTTGACTTGAAACAGTCATAGATGTTTAAGGTTGCTATCCTTGACAAGTACAATATAGCACATTTTTAGTAGAAGCTCGTAAAACACCTTTCTCTAGTAGGGCTCTTTAGACTGGAAAACAGAAAGAAAAGAAAAAGAGATATTTATTTGCAGCCTTCACAGCACACATACAATAAAAAAAAAACATCATTACAAAAAAGATAAAAAAACAATGTAAGACCAAAATGAAAAAGCATATTTAAAACAATTTGTGGTATAGTTGTGGTGCTAAATCTCACTGGGTTGATTTATTGTGTAGTGGTTAAAACAAAACTAATAATTTTAGAATATCCAAAACCTCATAATCCTAATTAGAAAAGAAAAGGAAACTATACAGATAAAATTATTACTTTGCTATAAAATTATGAATTAGTTTAATAAAAATTAATTAAAAAATAATTATCTTTTGTTATTCAGACACTTATCATTTAACTACAATTATAAGCTATAAAAAAATTAATAGTTTAATTTCCAAACAGCTGCCAGATATGAGGACAGTAACTCTTTAAGCCATAAAAAGTCAGAACTAAGACTGTATTGTGACCTGATGATGCAACAAGTCCATGCAGTGAAGAGTGCAGCCATAGCTGAAGGTGGTCCAGACCTTCAGGTAGTTCTTAATCAAAATGAGTGCTAGTTGTAATTATTTGACAAATGAACAAATATGGGTTTAAATTGTTTTTCAATTTCAGAAAATTGATGATGCCTCCAGTCTCCTGACAGCAACATGTGACACTTTTATTAGAACTTTAGAAGACATTATGAAACTTACCAATAACTCTGCAGTGAGTGCATCACTGTTTGAACCCCCGGTGCCCATGGTACCACTTGTGAAAAATAATGTTAACACCAATAAACAGTATACATCTAACAAGAACACTAGGCAAACATTAAGTAGGTCTCTGTCTCAGGAAAACAGATGAAAATTTTACATTTCTTCTAAATCATGTACATTTGTTAAATAAAATTATATAATCACATGTACATTTATAAAATAATGATTGTTTACTCGAAATTTATTGGTACAATTAGCTATTTCATTAATAAAACATTACACTAGCCTTTATAAAAAATTGAACTTTCCTCATTTATGTGGGAGTTATAACATACTGTGAACAGTATAAATATAAAACAAAGACTGTAAAATACTTTTTCTGTCAATGATGTTGTTTTTAAAGTTTTGCATCATGAATAAAATATATAGATTTCAGATTCTCAGATGCTGAATAAGTGGATATTGATACTTGTATGTACACAAAAATTGATATATCAATATTATAGATAAGTTTTCATATTGCGAAAGCAAATATTTTTTATTCAAAATAAAAAGCCACAAGATCAAAATCACATTCAGTTTCTGTTTGCATCAATTTTGTATATTAACCATATTGTACATCTGTACCTTAAACACAGTGTAAATATAAATAACCAGATTTGTACAGTTTATATGACCTCGGTGTTCTATGAAAGGGTATGTTGCAATTATGTGTGTTGTATTTTATTTTGATATAATGCCAGATTGGCCACGAAACTCGTGTTAAAATATCTTGTTAACAATGTGTTATTATAATGATTAAATTGATCTATTAACACTATTTCATTCCATAGAAATATTGTATTGGTTCAATAATTATTAGATCTGTTAAATGTGTTTTTAAATGAAGCACATATTTATTCACACTAGATATACAAAAAGTAAGTGAATCTATTAATTGGAGTTCTTCCTAGTTGTCATAAATGATTTTCTGTGATATTTTAAACAATTTCTGCTGTTTCATTACTGTTGTTATAACAATATTATTGAATATATTCCAATCATTCTTGTTACAAGTAGGAGGCATGATTTCTTATTTCCAATGTAACCTGCTTTGTGCTAGATTGTACTTAATTATAACTGAATCTATAAATAAGTACTGGTCATAACAGCTTTTTGCTTTTCTATTAATTTACTGTCACATTCCAATTTGCTTTTGTTTATCTAATTGAAAGAAACAAATAAACGGAAATATATTATATTATTGAGTTTTTATTATTGGTACAAATACACCAACATATATTATTTAATTACAAATTACCAGAATGGTTTACCAAATCTCAAGACTGTTTTTTCTTGGGTGTCCAACTCCATACCCACTTTTTTCCTCATATAAAAAATGGTGCAATCTCTATTCGTACATAATACTTCCTCGTGTAAACTGCCTTGACATCTTTGACATTCAGTCCAGAGCCTTGCAAACTTTTCCTGGAGCTGTCTTAATTTAAATATTTCAGTAATGTATAACTCACCTTCTTTGTTCATACAATGGTCACACAATGCTTTTTTAGTATTATTAGGCATTACTGTTTTACATCCTATACACTTCTCTTTTTTCATTGTAAAAGCAGCTAAAGCTCCTACTTTGGAAGTAACCATGGCTTTCCTTCGTGTATGTTCCCCTTTTAGAAGTAATGATTCTGCCTTTTCTCCAAGAATAGGTTCAAATATTCTCAAAAGAGGTTTTGATAATTGATTTTCCAAGTAATAATTAAAATCGATTGGTACACTATTTTCTAAAACATAGATTGGATCTTCAGCTTTCATATATGCAGGAGTATTTTTAGCTGCACAGCACAAAACATAAGGCACTCTATCACCAAGTTTAGGTGCAGTCCCTGGGTCTCGGGCTCTCATTTTATTGGCTAACTCTACATGAGCTTGTTTAGCAGCATAGTCATTTTTAGTAAGCTCTTTCGTTATTACTAATTGAGATATATCAATTCTATTGCAAAGTAAATCACTTATAATTTGCTTAGCATAGTTAACTGCACCATCTGGATCTCTATCTATCAATAACTTTTGGAGACATGTACTCATCATGTTTGAAACAAGCGGGCAATTGTCGCGCCTGACAGTTTCTATTCCCTTGCAATCCATTTTATCATATTTATCTGGTCTAGTAAAATAGAGCCCTGCATACCTTTTCTTATTGATAAGAAGATATGGGTAGTAGACTTTTTCAAATTCCAATTTAATTGGTTTAACAAATTTAGATGTAACAAATTCAGCAGCTTCTCTGCCTAACTCCATGCTCTCTTCAAGGGTTTTCACTCCAAATTTTACCATGACTGAATCAGTATCACCATATATGACTACTGCATCTTCTTTGTATCCATTGGATTTGGTATACTTTTTTTCAACTTCTGATTTAGTGAACTCAATCATTGTCCGTCCATAAGCTGTTACACTTCCCGATATTTCCAAACAAGGTAATTTACCAACTTGGGCTCCAGTGAAACCATATACAGAATTGGCACTTATCTTTAAAGCCAGTTGTCTTCCATCAAGTACTGATCGTTTAAAAGGGTCCTTTTCTTCCTTTAATTCAAGCTTTGCCCTTTTCCGGGCACCTAATAGTGATTCTAAAATTTCAGGCAATAAACCTTTCCTGACATTGGCTTTCACAAATGTATTTTTAGATGGTGTTAATGTGATATCATCAGCACTAAGGTTAACTCCTTTCTGTGAATTTGTTTGCACTAATGTGGTATAGCACAAGTTGTGTGCCATCATGATACTAGGATACAGTGAAGCGAAATCTAATGTTGATATGGGGTCTGCATAATATCCCTTTTTAGGTTCAATAACGGTTGCACCCTCAAATTGATCCTCAGAACCTTGTCCATGATAAGCTGGCATTAAATAACCAGCATCCTTAGCCTTTCTTAGAAGTTGGCTAACCACTTTGATTTGCTGGCCTCTTGTTAGCAAACACAGTAATGGAACACCAGTCACTCTAGCCATTTCCATATGGTTAATAATGCACATTAACTTATTTAAGAGTTTTATTGGCAAGTATGCATCTTTCAAGCAGTACATAGCCAGTCTTCTTCTAGTTTGTTCATTTTCATTTTGTAAATCTGTAATGATGCTGTGATGAACATCTTCCTTTTGTTCTTGAAGAAAATGGTAACTGACAGCATTGAGTGTGTATGATCTAAGTTTGTAATCTCGCACCAGTACAAGTAGAAGATCAAAAGGAACACGTCCTTCAAAGTTTATAACCTTATTTTCACGACGTCCCATTTGCTTAGATTGTAGGACTGAATCCTTAATGACTGATCGTATGTTTTTTATTCTCCCCAAAAAGTCAAAACAATCTACTTTGAGGTGTTTAGCCCGATTGATCAAGTAAGGCCAGTCAAAATTACTAATGTTGTAACCTGTTATTATATCAGGATCTACTTCTCGGAAGAAGTTTGACCAACTAGACAGCATTTCAGCTTCATTTGGAAAACTGAGAACTTGGGATCCCACGATAGGTGCACAGGTATTTAAAGTGAATACATTTCTCAAATATGGCTCTGGTTCTCCTTGTCTGATGACCATTGATGCTATTTGAATAACAGGATCCTTATTAGGCTCTGGGAAAATTCCTTTTCTACCAGCACATTCAATATCAAAACTTAAAATTCTGATTGGGGCGACTTTAGACCATTCACCTTCTGGCTGGTGAGCAATAAAATTATTCCATGCCACATCAACTTCAATTTGACACCTTGATTCTACATTTGTTTTTGAATTCTTCGATCTTAAGTACCACTTTCCTGCTGGCAGTTCTATCCAGCTACAACCAACAACTGCAGTGTCCACCATGAAGCGAATATCAAAATCAATATTAGTCTCATAAAACATTGGATCTGTTAAGCCGAATAATGTTGGTTGCTTTTCTATAAGCCTCTTGGATGCTGCTATCAGTTTCGGTAATGCCACAGATACTCTGACAAATGTTATTTGATTGTCACCTCTATAATACATTATGGACTTTGCCTTAACTAAGCTCACCTGTAAAACTGTCTCTCTGATTTTGTCCTTATTTGAGCGAAGATCTTCTAGAAGAGCTCTATTGAGGTTTGATTTCAGGTTATTGCATGATGACTCAGAAA
Source organism: Apyrrothrix hygieia (assembly GCA_018245845.1). NCBI lineage: Eukaryota > Metazoa > Arthropoda > Insecta > Lepidoptera > Hesperiidae > Apyrrothrix > Apyrrothrix hygieia. Next base: position 644 of record DWEG01000451.1, on the reverse strand, counting down.
AGTTTTCAGGCACAGTCATATAGAAATAAGGTGTAAAACCATGAACATGGCAGCAAACCGAATTCTCATTTATTGTAACACCATACATTCTCATGATAGGTACAGGGCCAAGCTGAGATCCAGGCATGCCATTCATGGGCTGTCCATTATAGTGATCTATATCAAGTTGTTGGAAAACTAAGGAATCTGTAGAAGGATTCAGCTCTGGTGGCTTTGGTCTAGACCATTTTATATTAGCTGTTTCATTTTCGGGCCCGTCGCCGAAGATCTCTTCTGATTCAAATGCATCTTCCATACCTGCTAACTTTTCTTCAAAACTGCACGGCATATCTATTTCATCATCATCGTCATTAGACTTAAACTTCTTATTAGGTGGGCCTTTATTGATATTTTTTTTGTTCATTTTTAAGAATTATGTATATGTAAATTAGCGGCGTTTTGGTGCCAATAATCTAAACTGACAACAGTTTAAGCACTGATTTTCAACAACTGTGCCCAAACTTTGCTTTAATATTATAATAGAATACGGTTACGACAAAATGAAGGTTTAAATTAGATCTACACTTATATCAATGCGAATTAACACATTCCTTTTTAATTTAAAAAACGGCATCAGACTCAGAAACCTTAAAATAATAATAATT
>DWEG01000450.1:0-11126 GCA_018245845.1 Apyrrothrix hygieia | reverse complement strand
ACTCGCACTGGGCCAGCGTGGCAAACTACAGCCTTAACAATGGAACAAAAGAAAGATTGATGATGACGATGGTAATTATGGCAATAATGAGACGCGCAAGTCGATAAAAAATATATTTTAAAATCCATTACACATAATTTCGCTTCTGAATCTGAATACGGTAAAATTAAACGAATAGGGCAAATTTTATCTACTGTTTCAAACGGTTCCAACGTTTCAGACTCCGAACACGCTTCCGATGCAATATTAAACGTTTGCCTGAAACCGTTTCCATGTACGGCACAGCGATGTTAGACCTCGAGATAATCCACAGAGCTTGTATTTTATTTCTTTCCAAAGCTCAAAGGTCAGAGACGTAAATTGCAGAGGGATGAGCCTATTACCATACACCAGGCACAAGAACACTTTTGAAACGAACAAAATTCCAGAATCCAGTTTTAAATCCCTTGATGTTTAATTATAAATTCTGAGGCCAAAAAAGTACAAAGAGAGAGAGTTAAAGAGATGAAGATGTATGAAGAGCAAAAAGTTTCAACACGATCATCGTTCCACGGGGTTAGAATCGTTTCTCGATGCTCGTACATAATAGCACACCTACTCGCGTACTCATTGTTCAATAAGAAGGAAATACCAATAAGATTACAGTGTGCACAACAACAGTCTCGCTGTACCTACACAACAGCACAACGGCTGACAGATAAGTTCGAAGCTTCCAGAGCATCGTCTTGAATTATTCGCATGCTACATGCGCAAAGCGGAAATAATACCTAATACGGGAGAACGGTGACTCGCATATTACAAAAGAAAGTTTAGCATTAATTTAAAAAGCTCAAAATACTTTTACATCAAGAAAAGGACGCAAAAAGAAGAATTCTATACCGTTGAATATTCTTTACAGTTGTAAACGGCGTTGTATAAAATTGCCTTCTTAGAATATACATATTTATCCTACATAGGAGAATAATATTTATCGCCCGGATGTACTTTGGGCTGTGTAACACCGACAAGAGATCCTTTATAGGCGGCGGCGAAATGCTCAGGTGGTTGAGGCTTACTTAAAGCTTGAAATTTGTACATAAGCCCCCATCAATTTCACTCAGAGGGGTGAGAGAGGCCTAAAATGGAGAAAGTTTTAAATTTAATTAATCAAAGTATTGCGCGTAACGGTCTTTAACACTTTTAACATTGGGAAACATTTTTTCGATATAAAGGGCAATCTACATGTCCTACTTCATTGGCGTTAATTATCCAGAAATAAATTCAGCATTGTTATTAATATAGAAAAAAAACTGTTATAAAAATATGTGTATTGTTCCAACATGGAAATAGCACAACTTGCATTGTGGTAAAACCGACGGAAACAATGTAGGTACTTAATGAACATCTCACATAATATTCACATGAGCTCATCTATTAAATATTTTGCAGCGAACATGTTTACGATATTAGAAATAATTTAAGATGATAGAGGAGCGCGTGTATAGAATAACTATGTAGGTTATATGCGAGTTATTTATAATGGTGGCCGGTTACCGTGGGAGGCTGCTAAAAGCGTTTTATGCGTGCGTATTTCGGCCGCAAATAATATAATGACGAACACTTGGCACCGTCGGCAAATGTCACTCGGATGGTATCGCGCGGTTCGGTGATGCAAATCATGATAAGACTGCACATCATGCTGCAACGATAAACAATGTAGCTTTATCTATGGGTCGTATCGCTGCGCATTGCATCTGTAGTAGGAGGAACATAAGATGGAACACTCACTCTCCGTTCTATGATGTCAACATTAAACAATTAATTAAATATATAATAACAATATATACTAGTCAATATATTTTAAACATTGAATAAACAATCAATGATGAAAACTTTAACAAAAATGTTGAAGCCAACAGCATAATGTCGGACTATTAAGGAAAAACGTGTATTTTAATTTTTATTCCCTGTTTCCTTGATGGAGTGTTTATTTTTATTTCATAGCGGCCTTTTGATGATGGCAATTCGAAAATAAACGAATTCGGCGGTAGATGCTTTATAAATACGTATTTAGAAAAACGCATGTAACAAAGCAAGTTATTGTACCTGATGTGTGTGAGAAATATACGTCAGTACCTCAAAAAAAAAAACCAAAAAAATTCATTAACATAAAATATCGGACATGTACCAAATTAATGCGCAATGATTTAAATGAACGTTATTATATAAAACGAACTATACAAATTGGAAAGTGACATAGAAGTATGTTAGAATCAATCGTCGATCGCAACTTGGCAATCAGCGAACAAGCATAATAAAAATGCGATCGAAGCGGCAAATTAGTTTCTTGTGAACGAAAAAGTATTCACTATCCAGAGCGGCGCTCCGATCCCTCGAGTTCTAGAAACTTCTACGGGAATGTTTCGAAATTGTAAATAACCACTCAAGTCCCGAATGTCAGGGCGTCTTTGTGTGTTTCAGTGGCGGTAATTCGTAAGATCGAAGTTACCAGTACAGTAATGAATACGTAACACGGTACAAAAGTTTATCTCGTTAGGCTTCTGTTTGCGGAGGCGGTGGGCGATACGAGATAGACGTGAATAAATAAACATGTCTCCATGCATTATTGTTTACACACAAGTCACACGTAGATATTGTAATCGAGTTTTAATAAATAGAGGTAGCTTTAATGCCAATGCGTTCAATGTGGTTAAGACTTGCAGGAATAAAACTTAATATCTATGTATATTGCTGCCTCGTTAGTCGTGTTGGTTGCATGCGCGACTGCCGATCGAGAGTTTCTGAGTTCGAATCCTGGGTCGAGTACTATTAGATTTTTCTAAAATTAGAATTTCTAGTAGTGGCTCGGAGTCTGGATTAGTGCCCGGTGTTTGGCAATAGACTCACCATCTATTCCATATTGGGACGTAAACGTAACTGGTGACAAGTGGGAGTGTACTCCATTCCTCTGCCAGCCTCTTGAAGGATTACAGGCGCGATGTTACGTATGTATGTATAATGCTAAATGACTGCCTCGTTGGTCGAGTGATTGCGAACGCGACTACCGAAATGCGAAATCCTGGGTCCAAATCTAGGGTCTGGTACTATTGGATATTTCTACTCAGAATTTCTAGTTAAAAGTAGTAGCCCAGAGTTTAGATTGGTACCCAGTGTGTGGCCATAGGCTCACTACCTATTCCATGATGGGACGTAAACGTAACTGATGAAAGGTGGGAGTGTACTATACCCCTATGCCTACCTCTTAATTCTCTGGAATTACAGGCGTTTGCACGTTTTTTCGTTTCAAGTTTCGTTTCTTTATTTTTATATGTAAAATAATGTAATTTGTCATTCATATATTAATAATGTTAATAAAATCTCCGCTTCCCAAAATTAATTCATAATAAAATTTCCGCTGTCGGATACGCAATTATCTAATTCATAATATCATAATAATTTAAGTAAGACAAGTATTATAGAAATATCGTATCCACGGATACACGGTAGGTATCGGTTCCGGTTCAATTGGACGTCATATTGTAACGTTTTATTAATTAGGAATTTATCTGAGCGTAAATAATGGAAATATCCCTGAGCGGAACCGGTCCGACTTGTTGTTGATCACAACAAAACAATTGTAATACAAACCTCACGTGAACACACGCATATACGCTCACACGCACAAGTTTTTTTTTTCACCACAGTATTACCTACAATTGACAGGCCCTCAAGAGCAATCTTCAACCGAAGACCGATCGAGGGAGTATACACCACTGTATAGTAACTACACTATAAAATCAACACATACACGCACACACTGAAACGCTCCGAAGTTAATAATACGAGGAAGAAATTTCTCGACAGTTACTTTTTAAACTGAGCACGTGTTCGATGAATTCGAAATTTGTATTTGGAACGATTCGTCAGTGGAACGTGCAGCTCGTGGACGCAGCAGTAGACGACTGCCGCTTGCCGCGCGCGGTCGCGGTGCTTCCGTCGCCGTACACCGAACACTGTGCGGACTACGGCCGCCATGCGAAGCCTCAGGCCACGCCCGGTTGTTTTGATTCCTTGCGCGCACCTAACATTTCATGACCGACCGTTTCATGTAGAATGAATTTAAACCGTAAACCTATTTCAGTCTGTTTGTTATTGTTTTTTTTTTTTACTAACAAATCGCCGCCTGCTTTCCATCCGTTCGCACAACCGTCCAATCGATCGTTACGATGTATATCTGTACGTATATGCAGTAAGTGAATCCGTAACAGAGTAAATGTGTACGTCGCATTGCGAACACATCATTAAAGTTTTTAAATGTTAAAGTATAAATTTAATAAACGAAGAAACCGTATTTCGTTATTATTGTAGAAGCAATAGTATTTGTAAACACGTAGAAAAACTTTACGCAATAACGACAATTGGTAAATGGAAAAACATTATATAGGATGATATCGTTCATCGACCATACACGCAGACGTGCGGACGTTGCAAGTTCAAATTGAAAGATAAAGGCGGCTGCGTAAACAATGCGGAGCTATGTTATTTATTAATAGATAACAGTATTTGTTTTTCATAGCACCATATATTGTTACACTGTGATAGATAGATAGATAGAAACGTAAATAGATATAATACTGTTAAGATAATTTAATTGTTAAAGCCTCTCGTTACGAATCTCGTAAAATTATTCCAGTAATATTTTGCCGTTCAATTAAACGATATATTATGACTTTTGAGAATGCTCACATTATAACTTGTTAGAGTTTTGAATAAATCTTTTCATCTTATAATCAAAAATGTCTCATTATCAAAATCATCTACCCTCTCATCGATCCACTCATGTAACACGGGGACCTAAAATAGAAAGAATTAAGACCGAAAAGATACCACTCTGGCAAACCCCGATGCGCATCTGTTACATGCCTTCCAGAACATTATGGAAAACTTTAGGCATATGTAAATTTCTCTGTCTGTTTTTATTCATCGTTACAGCGTGTGATATTTCACCTTAAAATCTTACAATTGTTATGAATGAACATCCTCTGGTTACGATTTAAATACTTCCACACTCGCTGGTAGTGTGGGAGAACTTAAACTGCGGCGGTATTTACTAAATGCGCGCTGAATTCCATTCATACTATAATGTACTTGTGACTATGAATCAGGACGGAATGTTGCCACTAATAACAGAATGATTAATATGTGCAGTATTATACTGAATAATAAAAAACACGGTAATCAAATTTTAATTTTATTATGACAAATAGTTTTTCCTTCCTTATTTTTTTAAATTCCTTATATGCATATACAATTCCTACAAAGGAAAATTAAGTTATGATAATGGATAATATTTTTAATGACATTTATCCTTTATTGTTGTTAACAAAAGGTGGACTTAATGCCAAGTGGCATTGGCTACCGGTCAACCCAGTAGACGACGCGGAGAAGGTATGGTAAACCTTAGGAATGAGAATTTAGTTTAACGAAATAGGTTTGTTTATATAAACACCAACATTGGGACAAACGGTCAGTTTAAATAATCGCGTGACCCAAACACGGCACAACTGACAACGACATTACGAAGACGTGAAAATAAACTGCACATATAATTTATTATATAAGTTTTTTCAAAATATATAATATAAAAATTAGTTAATTGAGTGTGTAACGTTAATATTTGTCAATGGATTCGAAGCGAGTGATAACAATTGTATTATTCGACGGTAATGAAAAGCATGACGGGAGGGTTTTTTTTATATTTTGATAAGGTTTTCAATGATAAAAATCTTTTTTTAAACGTAGCTTAGAGCCATATTTGCGTTGGGTTGGTTGAAATTTTAGCTAGATATCTTCCGCTTGATCTGTCCACATTATAGTAACTAATAAAGAACTGGTTAAATTCAAATTATACTTTATAAGAATATATAAACGTAACAACACGCTTGTAATCGCCGAAGAGGTAGGCAGAGGAGTGTAGTACTCATCCAGGCATCATCGGAGGCAATCCCACGTATCACCAGTTAAGCTTACGTCCCAATATGGAATAGGTCTTGAGTTTATTGCCATACACCGGGCACAAATAATCTATCTATGTAGTTGCAATGGACATTACTCGTCGAAAACATTAATTATTATTATAACTTCATTGTTAAACCTAAATCTATGTTGCAGCGAGTGAACTTAATACCTAGTGCAATCTCTACCAGTCAACATGGTATCATCAAGTATGTACTACAAAATAGTAATATGAACTTACTATTTAATACACTTTAAATAAATACATTTATAACACTGGAAAATCCAGATGGTGCGAATAACAGGATTGTTTACAGGATAAGAATTGACCGCAAGCAAACAATGATAATCGTTCAATAACTCGACAAAAATGTTAATAAAGATTAAATAAAAGAAACATTCTCATTCATATCTATGTATCATTCGTTAAATTCAATTTCCGGTCTTAGCTCTCATTCGTTCATTTCACCTCAATGTCGCCGGTGTCATTAATTAACGTGGGGTGCTTCTCTTTCAACATTTGTTACTGGAGCCAGTGACAGTTTGAAAAACGAGACCCCTCAGTCTTCTTTAAATATTTTGCAGGTTTCAGCTTATGCAAAATGTTTTCGTAATATTACATAACAATAAAAATAACATAACATCACTCCTGTATTTCCCGAAGAGATAGACAGGGGTGTGAAGTACACTAACACGATTCACTAATTATGCTACACGTCCCACCGTAGAATTGATAATATTAAATATGTACTTCTGATTTATTTGAAAACAATAGTAAAATATATTATTTATAGAAATAATATCAATATAGCTCAGTAATTTGGGAAAAAAAGACTCTTAACACCCACATAACCGTTCAGGGCAACAAATGCGACTGAAAATGTTCGCTGCACGGGCTGCGGGCGGTTTCGCTGCTGCAATATCGTACTTGCAAAAGTTTAGCCGTTTCCTTCTGCCTATTACTTTGTTTAGCCTGCATTAAACAACTTTACTACGAAGCTGGTTTGTTAGTAGGTACAGTGAGTTGGCCATCCGGTGCGATGTGCGTAGGGATACTATTAAAGACAAATATTTGCGTGACGAGCAAATTTGTTCTATATTTGGGACTAAAATGTATCTACACATGTAGTGAGTATGTATGTACATATTTGGAAATGTATATGCATGTATGTATCCATACCAGCCATTCGGTTCCGATAGCGCAGATTTCTGTCCAATTTGGGTTCAGATGGCAACGTAAATAAACTACTACCAAATCCATTCTCTTATTCTCTCTATCAACGAGACGCCTTTTTACTTGGTTCGCCTACTCTATTTGTATAATAACTGTATATAAGTATGTTGGTTTGTAGAGGTATATGAATCTCATTATTAAGGTTTTCAATGATAATCAGGGCAGTAGTATTAATATTATCCTAGTGACCCGCAACAAAACGCCAAATGATAAAAAATGCCTTTGACAAATTCACCAAACAACAACAATCCAACCACTAGTTAAGCAATGAAAGTGTTAACACGCCGGTGATGTCATAGTTTATAATAATCTTGAAACAGTGTAGTGTTGCAACATGTATAACACGTGTATAGTATAATACCCACGACATATTCAAGCGAGCGTGTAAACAGCGTGTAGAGTATTCGCTCGCATTTTAGTAGTGACAACGTCATTGTCGGCTGCGTGTAATTAGCGATACGAGAATGGGTATTAATGCGTGGCGATAGTCAGTTGACAGTCAGTCAGATGACTGGCCCGCTGTAGGTACAGCGTGTAGTGATACTACAATACGGTACAGGGCTCGCAATGTCTCATCACAGGGCTCATTTGAATCAAATTCCCCACGCTCCGAACCGCATACGCCTTCGAACAATAATTTAATAATTGGAAATATCAAGTACCGTACAACATACAATTTTGATTCTTCTTGATTCAAACTGCTTAGTTTCTCTGTCTTTCTTGCGAATGAGAAGGCTGGGACGTACTTGGCCACGCTGTTTCAGCATGGATTGGTTACACTCGTACTGTGTAAACATATTACTGTTACTAGTTTCCGAGCACAAATTCATGTTTCTAGACTAGTGCTAAAATTCGTATAAAATATTTTTTGTCGTAACATTACATTTGTGATATAGGTACTTTTTATATAAAAAAAACGTAACATTACGAAAAGAGCTTAGAAACTATACAGCATATTAAAGTCAAAATCAGCAAGCGTACATATAAAACTGCCGAAAGATTGCAGACGCGTAGTTTCGATTTCTCGTGTGGAAACCTATTCGTGACTAATGATTGAATGAATAGATAAATAAACAAAAAATATATATCTAATTCAGACGGCCGTCGAACCAACTGTCGGTCAGAGTAAAATAATTGAATATAGGGCGATGCTGTTACAAATTCGGCTCACGTCATGACCGTAACGTATGCCGCAAAATCCATAAAGAAGTCAAGTGCTTCGGTAAAGTTAGTATCGTTAGTTATTAGGTCGAAAACGTCTCACATAGCACTCTCGATGTAGAAACGAAGACTAATATTAATCTGAATGAGTTCCAAAAGCAGAATGATGAAATTTAAAAAATGTAAGCGTATCCGTGACAAGTACATTTCCAGTTCAAAACCGGACCAAGAATTCGAAGCACCTTTTGGTATTTGACATAATAAATATAAATTGTTCCGAGCGATCGCTTAAAATTCAGCGGCTATGGAACAAAAACCCAGTAGCGAGTTTCGTCTACCACCGCAGGGCTTGCTGTGCGTAAACAAAAAACTTCAAACCAGTCGTTACAAAAAAACTTATTTAAACCGGTAGTTAAGAATGATAATTTTATAATGGAGCATGATGATGATAATAACGGCAACTCAACTCTGAAGGCAAATATTGAGTAATTATTCTTTCAGGGCGCTGGTAATCGTGAGGCGTTTGGAAGATTAAAAGACGATCCCATCCGGAAAGTTTGGCGGCGACAGCTGTGGTCGGTTGTTGCACACCTGGGGTGAACGTTTACTGCATGTTTGCACAAGAATTTCCTCGTTTTGGTGAAAGCTCGTAACAATCCTTTTCGCGCAGTGACACTTCAAAGTAGTCGATTTTGTATGGGTAGCCAATGTTTTATCACTTTTCTGGTGTATGTTTGATTAATATTTTTTATACAGAAATTGTTGTAATGCCTTGAAATAAAATAAATGTTTTCTTCTCTCATATTTTTTCTTGGTATGAATACATGACCGTAATTGATCTATGTACGTGCCGTTTTAACATTTCTAGCGAGATCGATCACTCATTTGGTCAGCAACTTGCCACTTCACTAATCGGCAACTTAATAGCTGTATGAAAAGTTTACCCAAGCTTTACCCAGTTACGGTAAAAGCTACTTACTTACCCGACAGGGACACGTTAATGAGTTATCCCGAAACATGACCCGTTACATGTAACTACCACGCTAGCTGGGGTTAACTTGACGAATTGACGAACTGGCGAGATAATAGCATTATTCCTAAAATATCATTCTTGATGCAATGGCGATACGAACAGACATCTCCGTGCGACACTGTCGTATCATTCCTAGTATTTTGTCATCAATTGATCATCACCTTAACGATCCGACTGTAACTTCGATCGAGCTATTCCTAGCCACAAAGGATACAGGCAATTGTGTGGTAAAGGATACCACGTACGCTTTGTTATTAAGATTGATTCCTGAAGGGCGTTGCTCGAGATGTGTTATGAAGATCAACGTTTATAAATCTATTTCTACAACCAGTTTACATAATAAAAAAGTGTTAATTTTTTAACGTCAAGAACTACGCATATTTATTGAAGAATAATGTTTAAAATATATTTCTACAAATTCACATAGCATAAAGCAATAATATTGCAAAGTGACGAAATAGGTGCATTAATATCCTGTCGCCAATTACTCGCTTTCACCTTTCAATTTTGACACCAATTTTGACGCCCACGTGCATTTGATCCACTATGTTAATTTTCGCATATTACTTTACGGTGACTGCCACGTTGGTCGACTGGTTGTGAGCGAGCCGGTCGATCGAGAAGTCCTGGGTTCGAAGCCCCCATCGGGTACTATAGGAAATTTCTAGAAGTGGCTCGGAGTCTGGATTTGTACATGGTGTATGGCTCAACTCCTTTTCCATAGTGGGACGTAAACGTAACGGGTAAAATGTGGAAGTGTACTACACTCCTCTGCTTACCTCTTCGGGGATTATAGGCATGATTTTACGTTTATGTTACTATAAGTATATTATAAACATTATAGACATATTAACGGAATTGAAATTCAATATACATTACGCACACGCAATATAAAATTAACAAACACACATTTAGCCAGGAGTCGTTTTTCCAGCTAAATACCAATTTCGATTATCCTCAACACATTACTGAGTAGTTTAACGTCACATTTCCATCCCGTTCGACATTGAAAATATTTGTGTATGCCAATGCATTCATTGGCCAGTGCATATCGCGTAGACCTGATTAAAAGATAATTATCATCCAATAGTTTAACAATAACTTGCGCAGGTTCACATTCGAAGCAAAACGAATGGGACATATGTAAATGTTATAGTTCATTTTCAACAGTTTTGATCTTCGTATAATAATACTCAAGCGCCAGTCGATGTTGCACGTAAAATATTTGTTGTTAAATCAGTAGGAGAAAAGATGAAGGGGAATTTGACAACACATATAGGTGCCGGTTAGCTTTACGGAAAATGAGATGGAATTCTAACGGAGTTATAATCTGTTTTGTTAATTAAGAAGTAGTTAATTAAGAAGAAGAAGCAAGAAAACAGTAGCTTATGTATATATAGTTATATTTTTTATATTTGGAACTCCAAAGCCCGGTTCTTAGCCAGCCTAAAACTTTAGTATTCGTTGTTTATACACACACAGCCTCAGAAACTAAATCGAGTTACACTGCTCACGCGGACGTGTCTAATCTAGTTAGTAGGGTCTTTTCGAGCAGAAGGATTTCAAAGGGCCGGCTCTTGATGAGCAATCTGGCGGACAAATTGAATACGATAATTGAAAAAGTGATTAGGTTGTCAGGTTTAATGAAAGTCTGCAAGTGTTTTAAAATTTAATGGTTTCATTATAAACGTACCAACACGCCTA
>DWEG01000449.1:0-11127 GCA_018245845.1 Apyrrothrix hygieia | reverse complement strand
CTCGAAACCCCCGGTTCAGTAACCAGGGTCATTAACCATAACGGGATAACAGGACAAATGTATGTGGGATTAATCACGCTTTTGCCTACGTAAAAATATTCCCATTTTAAAAATTCTAAAAAGATAGTTTTAAATTCTAATAAAACAACATTTTACAGATGAAAGCCTACCAATAGTGTGGTAAAATTAATACAAAATAAAAAATTAGTATCCAATAACAATATCCAAACAATAAGATTTATAATTATCTATACAACGTACAGTACACTTCTGGAAATTAGACGTACATGCGCAAGGCGCCTTACAATTGCAAGATAGAAAACGATGCAACTAATAAAACGTGCGGCAACACGACACATTCCCCAACATTATCGTCCCATTAATATTTCCATATACAAGACGCATACATTCGAACGGGCGTATCTAAACAAGAATCGGTCAATCGAACCAGTTCCTGACACTCGGCGCTCGCGCCGCGCCATAGTTGGATGGTTTCAAACCGAATGGTATACCCGATACTTTGCTACTTTAACACCAACAACGTAAGGGTCAAAATTGCAAGGCGCTCGGGTCGCAGCGACACGCAAAACCCATAACGGTACGGCGGCGTAGGGTTACCGTCTTGAAGGTGTGTTGTAGGTTCATATCAACACTCACTTTGAGGCTATAGTAAAATATATATACATATATATGTGTGGACTGCAGAAATGGGACCATTATGTACTAACATTACTCATCATCATCAGCATCATAATCATCAGCCTATTTTTGTCCACATTACATAACTCCATTATGTCGAAATTAGTTTAAACTCAAGCAGTGTCTGTTCTATTCGAGGGTAGTCACAAACGTATTACTCTGACCGAAGATCGGGACACAATGTTATGTGCATTGTTGTACATACTTATATATTTCATTCTAGCGCTAGACCACCCCTAAGTATCTTTAGATCTGAAATCTTATCTCCGTCCAAGTTCCAATGTGCAAACAACGAATGCATGTAAAGCTTAGTATACATGCTGCATTTATAGCACGCATATTTATAATTTTATTATTGTTCGCAATGATCGTATGAGTCAGACGTCTATTAATTTTTGTTAAAGATTTGTGTAGTGTAAATACATATGATGATGGATTTTTAAGTCGAGTTTTATAGATGAACAGACCGCTTTGTATACATACAAACTTACGAATACGTACATATACAGGTGAAACTGAAAAATTGGTTTCTCTGTACAATCTACGTACAGATTTAATGCATTCTTACAACAACTCTGTATAAAATAATAATAGGAACAAAACAGATTGAAATCACTCCTGTTTCAGTATAAATTTCAGAACAAATCAACCAATCAATTAAGTTTTGATGTAGTCATATTGTAGACAACAACATAACCGCATATAAACTATATATCAAGATAAAACCTTTTATATTTAATCCAGTTATTGCAGTAATGAAAGGCGAAAAGATTGGATTTCAGCTTTCTACTCTTCCTTTAGGTTTGGGGCTCGTATCTTGGGGCTCGTATCCTGGCACTCCACTATAACTAACAAACTTACAGGCATCATATTAAAATATCACTTCCTGTAACGCGGAAACAAAACATTGCTAAATTTCTCCATAGGGCGATTTAAAGTGTGTCAGCCTCAATAGATCATAATGTAACCTAGCCATTCCGAGATTGTTACTATACTAAGTGTACATTTAGTGCAAGTTTTACACTACATATTGCACAAAAGTCAGAACACGGCTCCAGTCGCCGCGGCGCTAGTGACCCCACAGAACACCCACCGCGATGCGTGCAGTCGGACGCGGTGCCGGCGATTGTCATCTGACTTTCTAGGGCCGGTGCCCCCGACTCTTGTTGGGCTTAGATCGAGGTGGTTCCGATGTCCATTTTAGGGAAACCAGTGAAATAACCGTACCTTATTCTCATAAAGGCATTGAACGCAATGCCCGACAACGATTTATGTATTTTAATCATATTGCGACTATCTTTCTACGGGGAAAGTTAATAATTTTAACAGTTTGAACGCTGGGATAGATACGTGGTACGGAGAGTAGTTAATCGGCTCGGCCTTAAAGGCTTCAATGTTTTCAAAATTTTTTGTTAATACATACAATTAAATTAAAACATAGTACATAAAGCATTTTAACTTAATCTTAAAGCTAAAGTTAGATATCCATAAATGATTTCAAAAATTAGCAAACGAGCTTTTTTATATGTTTGAACATTATTAATGCAAAAGTAGAATTTTATTTCAAATTAACATAAATTAACGAAACCGTAAACAGTACAACACATCGTTAAATCGATCGCATTAAGAATCAACAAATTATTGTATCGAACGCATTAAAAAATCAACAACCCGTTAAAAGCAGACATCCAACTCGCCACCGGTGTCCTGCGCGGCGACGACGCGCGGAATCCAATGATACCGCGCGTCACGGCGTCACAGCGGATTCTTGGCGATATTATTACGCGAACGCGATGTTACCTACAGTGTTACGTTACATGCGGTACATACGTTGTGAGAAAATTATGGAAACGATCACACGTGAGATCGGCTTACGCATTCCGATTTATTTTTTAAATATAATAATATAATTTTGTTAGAGAGGATTTTTTAACGTAGTTTTGTTCGAGACTTTCGTCCTAATCAGCTTACCGAACCAGAATTGTACCTCATCGGCTTATCCTTAAGTAATAAATTTTGTTGATGGAGATTAGTCAGAATATGTCCGAAACCTGACATAAGTGATACAACTTGATATGTAGTCATCGACCGTTTTATTATTCCACCGTTGGGATACGGGCCTGATTTTAATTACGAAAAGATTGAAAGTCCATAGTTAGCCATGCTTGCTTGCAAGCTTTTGGGTTTCAATAAACATGTATACTGTCCTGTTTTATCAGTTTTGATAGTAATGTTATATGCATGGGACTTGATGGTACAAGAAGTGTATATATCGGGAGGTAATAGTATCGATAGTTTGTTTAAATAACTTGTATTGGTAACTTCACTGGTGTTGGATGTGTCCATAGGCGAAGGTAACCAACCAGTCACTATGAGGTGGCCCGTCCGTTTGTTCGATGAATTTATATAACAAAATAACAATGGTCGTCTCATTGTCCTTATATCTGCTAACAGCAACACTCAACAACGGCCTTGATCACTGAGGCTTAAAACTCGTCCGTCTTGTACCGCGTAGATTCGCCTTCGCCGGGGGCGAGCTGTTGTTGTAAACTAAGCGAGCGCTAATCGCACTTGGCATTGACAAATTAATCCGGTTCATATGCTCATGGTCCATTACATTACATGTACGATTAAGTACGTATGTACGTTGGACACTCGCTGAGAAACACTGCGACGAATATCATTCTTATAGGTTCAATGACATTGTTGTTTCTTTTTCTAACGACAAAAGCTTACCCTTGTCATTATTTAATAAGTGTTCAATCACTCATTGATTAATTCACTCGTTCATCGAATCGTCATCATCATCAGCAGCATGTTCTAGTCTATATGTACGTAACATCACGCATGTAGTCCCCAAAGAGATAGGCAGAGGCGTGTATCACACTCCCACGTTTCACCAGTTACGTTTACGTCCCAATATGGAATAGGTGGCGAATCTATTGCTGTATAATGTTGTCTATTGCTGCGGAGTTTGATTTAGTGCCCGGACTAAATCAGACTCCGAACCACCACTAGAAATTCTAATTTTAGAAAAATCTAATAGTACTCGACCCGGGATTTGATCCCAGTACCTCTCGATCGGCAGTTGCGCTTGCAACCAACACGACCAACGAGGCAGTCTAGTTCTAGTCTACTGGTAGAAATAATCCTCGCTGGGCATTCGAGTTGGGAATCGCAGAGCACAGTTTCTCGTACCGCCTACGCTGCTGCCTGTAGGCGGCGAGCATTTAACCGCGTCTGTGTAGACTGCCTTATACCACTATCAGCCGGCTGCCAGGGCCTCATTTGCTGTACAGCAGCGTGCTCCATGGAGACGTGAGGTTGTTTTGAACTTTTTAAGTCTTGGCACCCCTTACACTCTTCATCTAATAGGCGCAAACTTAAAAATAAAATAATCTAAACAATTTCAACCTTAAATAGTTTTAATAAAAACGTAACATCACGGTTGTAATCCCCGAAGAGATCAGCAGGGGAGTGCAGGACAATCCCACGTTTCAACAGTTACGATATAGTATTGCCATACACCGGACACAAATCCAGACTCCGAGCCATTACTAGAAATTACAAGTTAGAAAAATCCGATAGTAAGTATACCTATATGTATATGCTTTTTATTGTTACCGCCTACCACCAATTGGTCACCATCACCAAGAGTTGACTAGAAGAAGATGCCACTAGGCAGAAAGTCAGCCTTTTGTATAACCTAGTTAGTTTTATGTGTTACAATAAAGAATAAATAAATAATAGTTCCCGGTCCAGGAATCGCTCCCAGGACCTCTCGATTAGCAGACGCACTTGCAACCACCCGACCAACGAGGCAAACTAAAAAGTTCTAAGAATAGAAATGCACCTAATCGTTTAAAAAGATTTCAATATTTCAAACACTCTTACTTACCCATTCGAAAATCTCTTTACATTGATCGATACTTAATAAACAGGTAGCCCGAATGAAATCATTACTTGATCGATAAGGCTGTCCCTATCGCATTCTGGTTAGCAATCGCCATACAAAATATTTGTATATAATTTATTACGCAATAAAGTATACAATGATTCTAAAAACCAACGATCATTATTACTTCGGTTATTATCAACCTTGCAAAGGCATCGTAGTGTCCTTATTTGTTTCAATTAACTGAATAAAAAAAACGCATTTTTATAAAAAAATATCTGTAAGTAAATAAGTAAAAAGTGATGTGCTTAGTGACACTAACTGCTGATCCGGGAGTAGTGGGTTCGATTCCCAACTGGAACAATTTATGTGACGAGCACGAGTAATTGTAGTATAACAGTTGCAAAATCATCTATATAAGCATGAATTCAAAATGTACATACATATATTACACAAGTATCTGCTGTGTGGTCAATGGAGGGTAGACCTACTGGTAGTATGAGATCTAAAGACCGTGTAAAGTGATCAAGTTGTCCCAAGGTATTAACTATAATAAGTAAAAAAAACTGAGACATCTTCCAAATTCAACAGGATGTAATGAACGGTAAATAGCAAATAGCAAATCATATCCTACATCTACTCAGTTTTTATCAAGCATGCGTCCATTAAACGGTATTAAGGACATAATATGTGTAAAAAATAAACCAATCAGTGCGGCGGATGTACGTACATATAAAGCGATCAACGGAAACTATCAAGATTGCGAATTGAACAGCTCGTACCACACCGTGATACCGTAACATCTGTCTGTACGTACACAACAGTATTTTTTTTTATACTAGAGTGCCAACAACAATTAAGTCCCCAATCTACATTATTATTCTTTTTCTATTATTATTATTCTGTTATTATGTTATGCCTCGTTGGTAGAGTTGGTTGCAAGCACGACTGCCGAACGAGAAGTCCTGAATTCGAATCCCAGGTCTGGTACTATTGAATTTTTCTAACTTACATTTTCTAGTAGTGGCTCGGGGTCTAGATCAATGCCCGGTGTATGGCAATAGACTCACTACCTATTCCTTTATGGAACGTATACCTCACTGAAGCAAACGTGGGAGTGTGCTACACTCCTCTGCCTATCTCTTCCGGGATTACAGGAGTGATGTTACATTTTATTCTGGTATTACACCAAAATCTAACTTAGCCCAACGTAACCTGACCTAACTTTATGCCAACCCGTAATTGGCTAGCATGGTGGACTGAGGCCTGAACCGTTTTTATTCCGAGATGAGACTCGTGTGTCCAACAGTGGAACTAAAAAAGGGTTGATAAAGATGATTACTGCATACATTTATTGTGGCACCTTTGTAGCTTTCTAGCCATAAATTTCACTTCGTTTCATTTCATTTACGTTAAGAAAATTGCTTATAAAAAGATTCCGAATAATCTCAATAAACTCAAACACTAAAACATTACCAAGGGAGGAATTTCTTTGTAACCAATATTGAATACTTGATTAACTTTAACAAACCTAAAGACTCGATAGCATACGGGACCGTAGAGTAAGAGTATTTTAGTAACTAAAGTCATTATCAATCGGTACTCTGCATCATAGGTAAGTTACTGACTGATGGGAGAGACAGAAGTCTCCGTAATTGGCGCGCGTATATAAAGAACGTGATAAATGTAGAAGACGCACGTCAGGTCTGTAAATATAGAGATATTTTGCACTTGATACTTTCTGCCTCCCCCGCAAGTCAACCTGGCGTGATTATAATATAATAAGGATAATACTTCGTATCATTGCTAGACGACTGTAAACATTTGGCAGGAACAAAAAGCTTATACTTAAATGATATCTGTTTCGTTCGCATCTCATAGAACTGTCCAAACGACGTTAAAGTAACAAAACATATCCACGTGTTAATGAGAGAGAGACAACCGTGAGTAAAGTCATCGGCCACTAATAGATACAAATTAAATGGCAACATTACTTCTAACTGTTGCACGTCTACCTGTTACGATATAGGAGCACTTAACGATCAATGATATAAGATCTATTATTGCGTAACGGTTGGATGGTGTAAGAGCACACGTGTCTTGTAATGGAGCACACCGCATTAGCATAGATGGCGAGTTCAATTATAATGCCGAGGCGTGATCCCACACATTTCGTCGGTGTGCACGTACGGTGCAATATGGGAGAAAAAGCGGATATGATGGAAATTGTTCACATTAAAATAATAATAAAATATAAAACTTTTGATTTTCACGACGGGTCATCTGAGGTATACTAGGTAGAGTTCCGAGCCGGAGGTAGATTAAAAAATATACGATTCACTATCTGTTAGCGCTTCAGTAAAACAGAGAAGAGATCCAACGCATAATACAGGCAAAATAGAGAAAATACAACATAAAAAGATATGATCCTTACTTTAAGTACAGGCACATTAGAAAACAGCCTGTGTTATAAATCAGCAATGTCTCCAATGCCGCAGTTTCAGTCTCTTCATTAAATAAAAATAAAGTTAAATACAACACCAATGTTAACTCAAATCACCGTGTCTAAAGGACACCCTCCAATCTGTAGCATAATTTCGACGATTCTTTAAAGAGGATCTCTCGCCTGGAATTACTTACTCAAATACATTGTTGATAAACGTCGTGATGACATAGGAGGCACAAATTTGTTTTATACTAGTGATCAATATGCACTATGAGTGAAATGTATGCGCATGCGGCAGGTGCGAGAGACAGGTGCATCGGCGGCGCGCGACCTCTAATTTTAGTATCTTTAAAATTCTCGATTTTTTTATAGCTTGCTCTTACCGTAGCGCCTCCAGTTTACTAACGTATACATTCCAATAGTAAATGTTTTAAAACATAATCAGTTAACTTAGCTGGATTTAGGTAGTATTTTAAGTGTAATTATTTTTATGTCGATTTATGGATTTAATATTTACGGATTTATGGATTTAATATTAAAAAAATGCAATCATTATTATCAGTGAAACACGGGTATAATGATGCGTCGTAATATGATAAACGTTACTGAAACTACGGATAAAACATAAGTGTGTTTTTTTGTGAACAAAAATGGAAAAACTTGGATAGGGAAAAACTGTATACCTAATTATTATTCATGTGACAAGCTCGATACAAATATTTATCCTGGGTGGGAATCGAATCCACGATCCTTGGCTGGGCTGGTCAGCTGCACTTACCACTGGATCAACGAGTTAGGATATTCATATTTCTAATATATTTTATGATCTTTGTACAAATATGTAGGTTGTCTCCGAGATAGGTACTGTTCGGATATATAAGCGGAGCAGAGCCTCCTAACACAGACATATTTTGCTTAAAAGGAGGCTCTGGCCACTTATATTGTAATGAACCTAATCTGAAAAGCAATAAAGTATTTCTATTTCTTTACTTTCATAATAGACGGCGATGAGTTCATGACTCGTCCCACCAGACGCGCGCATTGAAAAACTGTTCATCTCGAGGTGAACGACCCGCGCGCGTACACAAACTGCAAATATTGGTACGAATCGATCACCTATTCGAATGTTTCCGCCCACTTCCATACAATTTTCGTGTTGCATCTGCGCCCGCGTCTGCCGATCCGATGACGCACGGTATACTGCTACTTACTTGTTGTACTAAATTATTAACTCGTCGTGTCTCATTCTCTATTCAATTATCATTATTACTGTAATTATATCGTTACTTTTATTTTTATCCAAAGCTGTATGTAGGAGTACGACGGAATTTGGCAGTTTCAATTTAATACAATGTCTGTAAGGATAGAGGTGTTTGGCACGCGGTGCTCTCTGCCTACCCCTTAAGAGACCTGGCGTGATAATAATAATAATAACTATTTTAATTTAAAACTTATACATACATATATACACATATGTGCAACATTGTGGATATATGACGGTATCGCCGCCTTCGTTGAGATGGGTTTGAATATCACGTACATTTCATCAACTAACCGTATTATATACATTATTTATGTGTACTTATATACGTCCGTAATAAAATCGTTATTACTATTACTATTATTTTTCCTGCTAAGTAGTATTCGAGGAATTGACTTTCTTCCCTTGACAATTCGTATGCAAGTCGTTCGCTGCACCGCGATGACCTTGATACGGCGCAAAAGTTTACTGTGACGAGACCCATAGGAGCCATAGAGAGCCTCGGGTCAAAGCATTGTTTCCATATCACGCTCCATCGGCGTTCGGTTCACCTCTACTGCACATGCGGGTAGAAAGTTGACGTTCACTGCTGGCGGGTGCTTGGAACGGAAACGCGAGGATGGTATGAGGGCACGTGTTAGAGATGGGCCGAGTACTTAGTACTATTCGGTGAGTTTTGATCGGTTTGATTTTAGTTATACCGACTATTTGACCGACCTACTCGGTACGAATGAAACTCCTACAAAATATCATATGCGGACGAAAGCTGGACATAATTTCGGAGTACCCGTGAACAGCTAGCTTATGCAAAGCCATTATATTTGTGTATGGACGTGATCCTTGAAGGTATCTTTTACCAATCGTCCCTTTCTAAATTAGTATTGAATTGAACAGGCAATAGAGCGCGCGATCAGTGTAATGTCGAGAGGTCGTAACTGCTGTATAACGTAAGTTCACACCAAATGTCTTAATTAAATCTACATAATAATATTTGCAGAGGAATCTTAGTAGGCTCACGCCCTATTCCATTGTGGGATGTAAGCGTAATTTGTGAAACGTGGGAATATACTACACTCCTTTGCCTGGCCCTTCGAGAAAATACAGCCGTGATATTATCTTCTATATTGAGTATCTGAATTACATTGAAACTTAACAATGAAATTAATTATGGGCGAATTCCGACCACTACTGAAGCACTAGCAAAAATCAATAAGAGTAGACAAGTACGATCAATCGTATAAAGTAATGAAAATTCAGGTGCTTCAATACCCCTGATGAAAATCAGTTAACACCATGGACGCCGCAATGATCGGTCAGCGTGTAGCGTCGTAACAAGACCGTGACACGACGAGATGTCCACATTCCGTGAATAATCAATTCTGCCGCTTTCTAATTTAATGTTCCATCGCTCGTTAGAAGCCTATTTCCCACCACGATCCGGGCTAACATTTCATATATGGCGAACATTTCAAAATCCAAACGAGACTAAAAATAGACACAAATATCATACACGGTTGTGTGTTAAAAATATTATTATTTTTAAGCGCTGAATCCTGACAAATTTGGCAGCACCATGAACGAATCAAATCGAGGGATACAGATCATGGATTCGACTGGATCTAGTTTTCAATTAAAAAAGCTTTAGGATAAAAACAAAGAAAGCGATATATACACAGTCGTCTTCATTTCCTGCATGTCTCAAATCTAATTTCTCCCGTCGCCTTGTGCATCCTTACTGTTCCTTTGTTATTACTACGTCCGTCGCGTCTCGAACCAGAGTTCGTACCGTCTATACAACGATTCATATTTAAAATTACTCCCTACAATTCTACATCGTGTAAAGTATATTCATCGTTCCTTCATTCATTCGTGTAAAGTACATTCATGGTTAAATCATCCATTCGTGTACAATACGGTATCCGAGCCATCGAGTATCCAGACACTACAGGTTATAACGATTGGTTAAAGCTGAGCGGAACATCTAAATGTACAGAATGCAATTCATTCAGAAACACAGTATTGACTAGTGAAGTGAACGCCCTTCCTGGTTCATATAATAAATGACGTCACAACCTTTTAAAGGCAGCCCCAGCAGCGGTGTAGTAATTACGCGGCTGCAGTAAAGTATTTCAATTAAGCTTCACTGGCAAAGTTAGTGCGGTGGCGGGTGGCACAACTCGCCGACCGGTGTACGAGTAGAAAGAAGTATAAAGGCAAGTACATAGACATACGAGTGATTCGAAGAACAAATAAATTGTTTACAATAGTTCTATGATATTGAATACGTTCACAGCATGCGTAAGAGTATCGATGAAACGATGCCTTGCCAGCACGCCATCTGATAACGTGATAGAATAATACAACATAACGTAACATCATGTAATCCCCGAAGAGGTAGGTAGAGGAGCGTAGTACACATGTTACCGGTTAAAGACATTGGTTGCTTGATTCAGTATCAACCAAAAACATTGTGACATTAAAGAGAATAAGTTTGTTCGTGACGTTAATCGCGACCTTGTTGGTTGATGAAGATCAAACAATAATACGAGATTAAGATGAATGTGAATATTAAAATTAGAAACAGATTAAAATCCACAAGTGTTAGCGAATGACTCGATCCGCGTAACACTTTAACGATCAGCCTTGGGATCAGTCTTCATATTAATGATTGATCGTTAGTGATCATTCATCAGCATCTTTAAATCCAAACTAATGATGTCATATAACATATAATGTCCCATAATGTTCCACTTGAGATTTTAAGGTGCAAATCGATGGAAAAAAAATACACCGAATATTATTCGTACGGTTTGCGCCTTAAGAATA
>DWEG01000448.1:0-11128 GCA_018245845.1 Apyrrothrix hygieia | reverse complement strand
AGACATATTTTTTTCAAGAGGTCAGAATCAATCATGCATTTAAGGGTTAAGGACCCATGTAACATTATAATGATGGATTGCTTACAATATTACATTTAAAATTATTTTAATTCTCAAATCCTACGTCATGCGCCATAAACATTGTTAGAGTAAAAATTATTAGTTAAATAAAAATTCTAAAAACTGTCAAAATTAAAATTGTTAGCAAAAAATTTTTGGATAATTGCTATTTGCTGTTATAACGTTTTTTAAGACACGTGTCATCAATTCATCGATATAGCTTACTTTTGAACGTATTGGAATACTTTGAACGTATTACAGTTTTAGTTAGTACAAATACGTTTTTATGGTGTCTGTAGTATTACCGTCATATCTAAACAAGTAAATACTCCTTCGCAGGGATGTAATACCTAGAGGATTTCGATGAATTATTAAATAATAAAAAAATATGTTAAGTAACAAAACGTATTTGAAACGAGACCTGTTCAGTTAATAATGAATATCCCGAGCATCCAAACCCTTAAAAATAGAATAATACTTATATAAATTAAAAGTATGTTGCTTAGTAAAATAACTATTCGTACAATTATCTGTTAGAAAAGTAGACACAGGCACGTTTCCTTTGGATTGCTCGCAAACAGTAAGAGAGTAAAATATTTGAGGACGTTGTGCCATTACTGCCATTCACTACTTTTTGCTGTTATCAATCGCAGGTATGGAATTTAGACATGAATCATCGTGAAGTGGCGCTTGCGCCTGGGGATCTTTGGCTGGGAGTGAAAGAGACGGCTGAATGTACCACCATTCAGACTTAATTGACTGGTTACGAACTCGGACCCTGCCGTAGGGACGTAACGTTACTTAACATCGACTTTCTAAAAATTCCAAATAGGTAGGTAGTTCTTCAGCAACTCTCTATGAATAACAATTTCTATCGAAAATATCTCTCGGGCTTAGCATTTTTGTCGTAACGGCTCACATTCTTCACCTATAGTAATGTAGGTTTATTATATGTGACTTTTCTTCGATACTGTAAAGCGTGAAGCGAAACCACATTGGTTATAGCCATCTGTGAGAAGCTTTGCGTTTATCAAAAATAAACCTTATCAAACGTTTATACGTTATCACGAAAACATCGAGCATTTTCCATCACTACTGCTTTGGTATGTCAACGACAAAAACACGTAGCTGAAGAGTGGTGGGGACTGGAGATTACAATCCTTAGAAAATGCAGCCGGCTTAAACACACACTAACTTCAGTAACTCACACAAATTGGTGGACAAAATTGTGTATAATGAGCCTTATTACAATATACTTATTACAAAATACTGTTATGATGTTTTACGGGTTTTTCGACTGAAATCCGATTGCATGGTACAGTCCAATCCGCGATAACGTAGACGAATTCATACGTTATGCTCCGTAAGAGTAAATTCGAAAATCTGTATTTGTAAAACGGAATAAGTCAAATTTGAGTTCAGATAATATTTTATTTCATTTTGTAAACATTATTGCTATTAATTTACAAGTAATGCACTACTTCATAACAAGCGTCTTTATAGAAATAAACAATATTTACTAAAGTGAAATAAAGAATATTTGACAGCTTTAACAAAAATAAATAACTTAGATATAGCCATATCTACTAGCATAATTCCAAGCAAGACTTAATTGAAGTGACAATAAAATTATTATATACGTTATTATAAAAGCATTAATATAAATCGAAAATATTAAGCGTATAAAACCAAACGACAAATATTGCGTAAATTAACACTATTACAAAACATCGAAGTCCTCGTCCTCCAATTACGAAGTAAGCATTTATAATTAGAATGTGTGTTGTTGTTGACGAATAGTATACGAAGTAAACATGGCACGCATATGTGCGACATCAATGAAACAAGACTATTAACCTCAATTCAAATTATTTCAATGGTGTTGTAAACAATTTCTATGATTGCCCTTCCAGGCGATGCGTGTCACACATCCGCTAGATAAGGGCTAACACAAGTTCCAATTCCAATGTACAGAACAACTTTTGACGCACGTTCACTGTACACACGCCCAACCACGTGCGATTAACCGTAAACACACCGACAAATGTAAAAAAAATCAGAAACTCTAACCAAAGTAAAAAAATTAAACAAATACCAAACGTGTACTTACTTGAAGACGGAACTGCATTTCCGCCTTCCCTCCCGCTCATGTTAACAAAAATATCTTGACTTGCACCACTAATATCACCTCTGCGTACTATCCATCCTCCGTGTAAACAAAAGGCACTTATTTTAGAATGTGTTCATTCGATGTGTATTTTTTCTTTTTTAAATAGTTATCGACAATCAAAATTTAAAAGGTGCATGAGAATAGACGCGCGTGCGCGCGAAGCGACCAGCGACGCGTACGCAGGTCGACTGCATCTAAAATGAGTGGCAGTGGTGGAGAGTCGGCGACGCGCGGTAATGCGGTTGGTCCCTTCCCGGATATAGTCAAGCAAGTAGTTTTTAAAATAGAGAAACTAACGGAACGTGTGCGCGGCCCGAAAGCGCCGGCTGCTTTACCCCAATCCAAAATGTGTCACTTGTCGGCGCGTACAGTGTTCAGAACTCCGACCGTTTCCACAAGAAGGGCACGTCGCGGGCTGGTCGGCGCGAACAGCCACGCTCGTATGCCGAATGCACCGCCACCAAACAATATTCTAGCAGTCTCATAAAAAACATTCCCCAAAACGAAACGGCAATAAATTTAAAACGTTAGCATAAATTCAAAGTTAACTACCTCTACTACTGTTTTCGTCGTGTATCCTCATTCCCGTACCATGTATTTTTAGATCTTATGCCTGTTTGAATTTTTCGCCATAATTTTATAGTTGTTTCGTAAAGCTGTACCTGTCCCCTTTGTTGTCCTATCCAAGTTGATAATGGAAGAAATAATAGTATGTAATGAGTTCTAATGTTCAACTGTTGGTCAAATATATAACTGAACTATGTAATTGAAAACTTCAATAGTTACATAATGCTTTTAATAAGCAAAATATACTGTAGTACGAGCACTATATTATGAATTCAAGGTGTCAGACGGCCTTTTTCGGATTTCCGATTATCGTTTAAAAATACAACTAAAATTTGACTTTCTGAGATAAAAAAAAAACCTACATTTTTTTTCCCGACCCTTTTTATCGTTCCACTGCTGGACACGGGTCTCCTCTCAGAATAAGAGGGTTAAGGCCATAGCTTGCCACGCTGGCCAAGTGCGGGTTGGCAAACTTCACACGCCCTCAAAAACATTTTTTTTATTAATTTTAAGGTCAGCAAGTTTCCTCGGGATTCTTTCCTTCAGCGTTATAGCAAGTTATATTTAATCTTAAAACGCACATTTTGTAAATAGGTACGCGTCGGGATTTGATCCCGTGCTCCCGGAGTGAAAGGCTGAATTTCAAACCACTACGCTATCACTGCTGTCTTCACCTATCATGCTATCACCTAAAGATTTTCGACGCCAATTAACAAAAAATTGTGGCGTAGGTCACTAATATTTAGGACATCATCTAGAGGTAACAAACATACTATCGGTTTCCAAATACAACTTTAAAAAATGACAGTTTTCAATTTTACACTGATTTATATAACAGAATAAACAATTGTTGATTGTGAAATTAGAACAATTATCTACCCATTCGTTGTTAATGCGCAATTGTCAGATGCTTGCCTTAAAGTCAAGTACTCGTAGAAGACTTATAGTTTATCTTATAACACGTGATAATGTTGATGTGCGTATAAACAATTTGATGGGACGTTAAATTACATGTATTTAAATAAACTCACCATAGTTATTAATGTTAATTAATGGACAATTATTACTGAATCTTTATCATTACGTGAATGTATTTTCATATGCACGATTAAAATATTATAGCTGTGTTATACTAAAAAAATTATAATTTCTCCCAACGAAGTGGCATTTTGCTGAAATATTTAAAATGTGATAAATTTGACATATTATCTATGTATAATTGACAATTCTACAAATTACCTTTAACTATGTATTAATTTTCAAGTATTTTTGTCTTTTGTCATACTTAAACTTTTGTCATAACTTATAAATATTATACTCATTTTACTCGTGGTGTAGTGTTGCGTGGTTCACGAGCGGATGACGTTAATTTTAAAGCTGATATTTTACCACCCTGTATATTAGAAGAAGTCCCCTTCCCCAAATTGTCACATAAACGAACTCGTCTGCTGAATCCATTGTCGCTATCTAATCCAAAAATGATTATGCATCAACTGTGTCTAACAATGGTTACCTTACAAGAAATACTAGTTTTCAAAATACTGTAACTGGATTGATTGTCACTTGTCACTTTCTCTGATCTTTCTACCCCAAGCGAGCGAGGGGCTGGTTAGCAATTTAGTTCCTGTTACGTACAAATGTAAACGCAATACATTTTTATTTCAATGGTTGAAGAAATTTAATACTGTCAATGGAATAAATTATAAACAGCATTTGCGAAATTTATTATTATCGCAGATACCTCGCTGGGGATTTTTCTAGCTAATAGTTCTAACGGTCACAATCTTTCACTATACAACACAATGCAATCTACACAGAATATGTACAAATTATTTTACTTCATAAAACATTAAAAACATTTGTGAATAGAAAATGACACGTGTTACGATTTTACTACTCTACGCGAATCCGAACGGGTGAGTCATTAATTTACCAGGAATTTTAACGTATTCTTTAGAAGTAAAAAACAAAAATGACCTATGACAAATATGTAGTATTGGTATCGGTGACGAATAACTGGCGATGACTGATATGCGCCTATCTACAATGAATCATACTACAATAATAGACGATTACTCAATTTTACAGTAATTTTTTAATTCAGTGTTTATCTATAGGAACACTTCCATACGAACAAACTAAACATCCAAAAACATTTTTGGAGATGAGAAAGCGACATCTGTACGATAGATAAAAAAGTATTTTGACCTGTAGCATTCAGTAAGGATTAATAGTTTCAATATAAATCGCTAGATGGCAGGCGAAAACGGTACTCTCTACACTGCTACCATCTATTTTTCACAAGTTACATTAACGTGATAGGAAGGAAAGATCATAGATGCTTAAATGTGTGTGTTTTATTCGCCCTACGTTTTGAATGCATTTTATTTTGCGGAATGGAGGCGTAGCCTTTATATGGGTGGCGCTTGATTTTTATATAGGCGTTAAGTTAATATTATTTTATGCAGGAAGTCCAATGTATGTTTTGCAAGCATGGTGTTTGTTAATATCCTATCAAGAATAATGTTATATGTATGTCGTATGTGCGAAATAATTTGGATGGAGCCGATTTAGTTTTACACACAAGTGTTCTACTCATTCGAAGATTTTCACCAATTATCATGGAAGTGAAATTCGTAACTCAAACTATTCTTATGTTTGGACCTAAGAAGACAATCTTTGAATTGCTGAATAGGATGCAAAATCTGTCAGAAAACTATTTAATTCGAATGAGGACTTCAGCTACAAAACTATTAATTGGATGTGAACATCGTATTGTTTCATGAGTTGATGCCCTAAATATACATCTAGAGAATACAAACGGATAAGAATGTTACTTTTTAGATGCTAACAAGTGATCAATTTTATTAGGTACGCTTTTTAGGAATGTATAAGCTGAGAAACACTATTTGCAAATGAATAAGTTTATTTTTAATCGATAATTTGATTTTTAATATTAATTTTTTTTCTAAACGGCCGGTGTAAGTATTTGATGTTAGGTGCTTTCTGCCTATCTCGTAAGGGAGCTAGCGTGATAATGTAATAATAGTAAAATGTTAGCATAGCGATAACCACACACGCAATATGTCCGGTCGGAAATCTGTCCATATCAAAGAGTGACGACAGTCATAGATGTATTGTCAACAAAGAGGACTAATAAAAAAATATATTTCTGCCTCTTTGGTCGAGTGGTGAAAGCGCGACCGGCGATCGAGAGGTCCTGGGTACGATCCCCGCGTCAGGTACTATTGAGTTTTTCTAACTTCAAATGTTTAGTAGTAGCTCGCTGTCTAGATTTGTACCCTGTGTATGGCAATAGGCTAACCTTCTAATTCATGGTGGGAAGTAGAAAATAGCTGGTCAATGATGGGAGTGTACTACACTTCTCTGTAGCCCTTTGGAAATTCCAGGCGTGAAGTTTCAAAATAAATAATCTTAATTTAACTAAGGTGGTCTGGTACAATATCAGCGTATTCATCATCATCATCATCATCATCAGCTATCCTTTTAACGTTCCACTGTTGGGTGCAGGTCTACTCTCAATAGCGGACTGGCTCACCTCATACACCTTAGCGAACTTTTTGTTACGTGAAGACTGGGATGTTGGAATGGGACTATAGCGTTTATTAGTCTAATTAGTAAATCGGACGATATGGGATAACCCATATCGTCCAATTGTCAGCCTTCAGGTAACTGTTGAAACAATAAGTCAAAGATCGAATTTATCTAAATGCATTTTTTTATTACTTGACTGCTGAGCGAGAGATCCTGGATTCGATCCTTGGGTCGGTTACTATAAGGTTTTTCTAACTTAGAATTTTTTGTAGTAGCTCGGAATCTGGATTTGTGCCCGGTGTAAAGCATTAGGCACAGTTTCTAATCTAGTGGAATTGTACTGCACTCCTCAGCCTAGCTCTTTGGGAAATAAAAGCGTAATGTTACGTTTTCTATTTTTCGATGCTGGTTTTACTGGAAAAATATACTAGTATATTTGTAAGTAAATAATACAAACTAAAAATATGGGACTTTGGTAACATTCTGTGCGAATGATTGAACGAATACTCCTGAAAAAATTTGCCGTTGGCTTTGATTAAAAGTAAATTCTGATACAATGCTTATACCTATGATAAAGCTTGCAAGCAAAATAAATCTTGCCAATAGACGCAAAATAAATCTTGCCGATAGAAGCAAAATAAATCTTGCCGTAATTTTAATATTTTCTGCTAAGTGTAAGGACGAACGACACTTTTGACTTATAGCAAAACGAAACTTAATGTAATGCCGGTATTTCTCCTAAGGTGTGGGCTGAGGATTGCAGTAGACTCGAAAGATTCACCAGTTATATTATATGTCCCACCATAGAATAGGGGGTGAGCCTATTACGATACATCATGCTCAAATCTGGCCCGTTGGCGCACTGGTTAGTGAAACTGACTGCTGCGCCGGGGGTCGTGGGTTCCATTCCCACCCAGAATAAATATTTGTGTGATGAGCACAAATATTTGTTCTGTGTCTGGGTGTAAATAAAAATATCTATATAAGTATATATTTCTATGTATATATGTAGTTTATCAGCTGTCTGGTTACCATATCACAAGCTCTCTTGATGCTTACTTTGGGATCAGATACCGTGTGTGGACATGTCCCAAGATATTATTATTATTATCCGTTACAACTTTGTTATTAATTTGGACTAGGACGGTTAGCGTCATATTGTTAGCATATATTAGGTAAAGTGAAGAAGAATAATTAGGAATATGGTTGATCGTTTTAGCATTATAGATACGTGTGCTGACTTTCACAATTAAACAAAAGAACTTTCAGTGTGATATTTCAATTTGATGCAACTGGTGGGCAGATATCCTTTAAAATAACTGATATATTAACTATGCGCACTGGTCCTATAACAATAAACTCAAACATAACGCACTTGTACATGTGTTTCTTACTTCTATAACATATAAAAATAAGTTACAGCATTTTAAATAATTTTTCTTTATTTCAGGAAAAATAAATCAACTCCAATTTCATTGTCTCGATTGCCATCCAGATCAAACTGGACGGGCTGCTGTGGACACCGAATTAACTTTCAACTGCACGTCGCCAAAATATATGATCCATCATGTCGTCATAGGAAATTTTAATTTTTTAGTTCATTTAAATGTACAATCCGGCATTCTGTACATGACCGTACAACTTGTTGGGTCACGTTTAGGCGCTACAAAGTGGATCTACGAATTGCATGTTTATAACAAAAGCGAGCCCCGGCGGAAATACATGTATGTTGATATATGCCATCCAAACGGCACTGCCTTCCCCGACATTTGTAATAAATCCAATTGTGCCATGTTACCTTTGCAGTATGCTAAAACGTTTTTTACTAATGGCACAATGACGTACAAGTTTAATATCAAGAAAACTAATGAAACCGAAGTAAAACCACGCGGTGGTCCGCAACAACGTTACCACAATAGGCACAACAACGATGAAGGCCATTCTTCTACAAATGACAATTAGTGGTCTCCTTATGTCATCTATAGCATCCTAATATCGACTTTATCCTTCTTAAACTACGATGATTTTATAACAGGATATCACATATGTCTACCATATACCTTAATTACTGAAAAAATCCAAAAAAATCAGTAAACATTTTATTTGTCATGAATAAAATGTATCGTAAACTTTGCGAACGCAAAATTATAATACTAGTATGTTCAGACGAACACACTCGTATTATTGTTTTGCGTTCGCACC
Organism: Apyrrothrix hygieia; assembly: GCA_018245845.1. NCBI lineage: Eukaryota > Metazoa > Arthropoda > Insecta > Lepidoptera > Hesperiidae > Apyrrothrix > Apyrrothrix hygieia. Next base: position 2,574 of record DWEG01000448.1, on the reverse strand, counting down.
TGCGACAATTATTATTATATTTAAGTAAGTATTACATTTATACCTTTTGAAAAAAACGAATCGTTCATAATTGATTCAATTATTACTGCTGATCCGTACATATATTATTCGAGAATACACGAACGGGTTCAAGTGGCCAATTATAAATTTGACAGTCATTTGTGTATTTAAACTTCTTTTTGTACGTCTATAGGTAACTATGCTATTGTTTGCTCATTGGATTGAAAATAATTATCAGTCGTATAAATTGAAATAAAAAAAAGTTTAACGCACGTTTTGAAGTTGAACATTTTTCATAGGCAAATCCAAAACTTGAAGATTTTGAAGACAATGTTTTGTGATACGTCTACGAATTCACTAAGATTGTTTCAGGGACAACCTTAGGGGGAGCGCGGTAGTTATAGCACGGCAAAAGTGTACCGAGTTATCGGACGAGCATTTTGAGAATTACTGATGGGCTAAGGACCATTGGAGATACTAATCCTTGTGATTCGAGACAATAACAATTGAACCTATTGTCTCGTCCGCTGGGCAGCCGATTAACACAGATAGGTACTGTGTGACTCATAGAATAAGTAATCTAATTATATTGATATACGCTTTCTGGGTGGAGAGGTAGTCGTGAGTCGCGCATGCGAAATATGCGTGCGCGGTATTGCGCTACGGGGCATGATTTTTGTGTATCGTTTATCATTAATTGCGATGTACTTTTGATATGTCAGTACAAATGTATTAAGTACTCTTATGCTCTTGACATCCAGATTTAAAGCGTCTGATCTGACTAACACGAGGCTCTTGTAATTAACACAGGAACGTTAGTGCGTAGTGACGTTTGCTGCCTACTTATAGTCCAGTACAAGTTAACCAGCTGTCAGATTAAAATTATATTTTTTTTTTTAGTAACGCTACGGTCAGGGAACAGTTAACTATATTTTACGGATTCCCACAAAATTGTAAGGATGGTTTTATGTATAACTGTTTGACATGTCTTATAAATAAACAAATGTAAAATTGTTATAAGATGAATAATAAAACCATTCATAAAAATGCATTTTGTTGTACCATTATTGCTGTTGGCGTTAGGAGTGTTTATATTTATAGTATTAGCACCATAAAACATGAATCCTGATTTTTCTATATGGTTATAGGGTGCTTTAATTACTCCCAGCTGCTTTAATTACTATCTAATTTAATGCCCTTTATTGTAAACATACTGATTAAATATTATATTGTTTGCTATAATAATTATTATATCGCCACTCCACGTCATTTACGAGGTGAGCAGAAGAATCGAGTGTCGAATATCTCAGCTCACAGACCTGCTCTGCTCCTTGTACATCTCTCTCTTCGTACACGTAGGTCGGTTTTGGAAACATCTGATCCTATTTCCCAATATCTCGCCTGCTTGATAAAGATGGGCGCGTCTTGTTTCCTCGGCATCAGCATTTATCATATTTTATGTTTTGTCACTCCTTCATCTGCTTTTTCACATCAATACTCTCTTTCACACAACGCATCTGACACCTGTATTGTGAATTGCTGTAACAATAGTCTATTGCATATGCAGGCCTTGTTCTAAATACTTATAATACTAGTTAAACATTTTGTTTGTATTTTCGGCTCGTTTAATTTAATTCGGTCTGTGGGTATTGACTAACTGTAAAACATCTAAAACTGTATATGTGCCTATGAATCATAATCGAGTTAACACCCTTGATGCCTAGACACCGATTCAATATGAACATTGAAATTATTGTTTATAAATACGTTGTTACGAGTACATTTAAGCAGACTCTAGTAATGTTCGCGCCGGTAATACGCCTAATCGAAAAACACTAAGGGATGATTATCCCTTGTGTTTTTGTTTTGTTTTTCCCTATATTGGCGATTGCCAATGAAGGGAAAAACGTTAATCTGGAAGAGCTCTAACTATAATCATTATTCATGTATGTAGCAATAAGGGGAAATTATCTTAATTGATTATTCCATTAGATTTAGTAATTTATATATATCTTACTGTGTGCTATGATTCAATTTAATTAACTGTCATTTATCATGGAATTGACCATTTCCTTTTACCCTTGAATACTATTGTGACCATTTCGCTAGGGTCGTATGTATATGTGTGGTAAAATAATAATAGGTAGTGTTTAATTTTCTTTTTAAACTTTATTGAACTCTACGTTGCTGACGAATGACTCGTTTGTCGACTCGGACTCAGAGGTCCTGAATTCAAATCAGTGCGGTACTATTGGATTTTTTTTCAAACTTAGAATTTTTAGTAAAAATTTCTAATAGTGGGCAGGAGTTTGGAATTGCGCCCGATGTATGGCAACTGGCTCACCCCCCATTCCATGGTGCAACGCGGGAGTGTACTACAGTCCAGTGATCGAAAAACCTATTTAAAAGGATAACCGATATAAACGGTTTACCTGTTAATCTGTTAACCCTTTACCCGCGAAGGTCGGATTAATCTGACAAATATTTTAGTGCTCATTTTCCAAGGTCGGATATTTACGACCAGATACCACTACTCGGTTAATCTGCCTTTTTGTTAGATAGAACTGGATTATG
>DWEG01000447.1:0-11134 GCA_018245845.1 Apyrrothrix hygieia | reverse complement strand
GAATGCCATTTGGTATGTATGAGGAACCGTTTAGGATGTGAGAAGTACAGATTGCAGCTAGGGCATTCGTAGTAATTGGAGTTCGGTGTATCTTTGTCACCTGTAATGATAATGGTAATAAAAATAATGGCTAAAGCTGTTGACGATTATAATTTAAAACATAAAACAGAAATAATCTGTTCAATTGTTAATAATGCTAGATGTGAGCTCAATTGGTTTGTTCTCATTATTCACAGAATTAATTTAAACTAAATATTTATCATATGGATGTTTTTTCAGTTAATTCCTTCCCTTTCTGCACACCTTATTCTTAATAGTAGAATAGGAGAAAAATCCAATGGTATTCAACCTAGGATTGGACCCAGGACCTGTTGATCAGCAGTAGAGCTAACAACTGCTCAACCAGCGAGGCAAACTATTTACAATATAATTACAATAAATATAAGTTTTTGAAATACAGGATTTTGTTTCTCAAATATAAAACTTCTATTAGACAGACAGCCACACTTTGCCTCAAGCCATTACCTTTCTTAAACGCTTCTTTTGCTGTAGTAACACTAATTTGCGCCTCAACAATGACCCCAGTAGGTGGTACCTGCACCACACCAAATATGTCTCTCTGGAACGGAATGGAATGTTCAAGATCCACCCAGCTAGACATCTGTTCGACTTTAACCTCAATACCGTTATCACTTTGAGAGACTTCTGTATATGTTTCCAATGGATTTTTTAGTGTGTCAAATGTTATTAACGGTTTTACATCTTCAGTGTCTGACTCACTGTCATTGGGCTGCGGTTCCACCTTGATTTCAATTTGTTCTATGTGATTCTCCATACTATCATTATTGCTGTTCTCATTCTCATTTTCAAAAGCAGTCATAACATTGTTGTTTCTTTCATCGCTGTTTGTTTCGCTCTCAACACTGTTCTCTGGGCTGCAGCTGTATGTTGATTTTGTATTATCTTCGATTTTACTGTTCTCTAACACATTGTTTATGTTGTCCTCTTTGTCATTAGAGGGCTTAGTCGGTTCTTGAGTTTGAGTTTTTGGTGTATCATTTACTGGAGTAGCTGGTGCTTTAGCTGTTTCGGGTTTTGAATATGGTAATTGTGGATATTTATTTGAGTGAGTTGGATTATGTATGAGTATGTTTTCAATCATTTTGACTGTGTTTTCTAGACTCCGCCGCCTCGTCTCGTCCATTGCATGGGTTTTAGTGCTCACGTCTAGATCATAATGTCTGGTTTGCGGTTTATGTATTTTATTCATACTTAGGTCCAAGTTATCCTCAGACTGTCTGATAGAACTGGTGGATTGATAATTTTGATAGTTATGGGGTAACGACGCTTCCTTGTGGTAAGCTTTGGTGTAAACCTGAGGTATATTTAATGGGGCACTCCTGGTGTAGCTATAGTCGTTCAGAGAAAAGTCTTTGCGATCGTAAAAGTTTACGTGCGCTGTATCTTCCACTTGCGTGTTTAAGTTCATAGGCAGTAAGCCATGTTGCCAGCTCGTTTCTTGCAACGCCGGAGCGTTGTGTCCCACGAACGAAGTTTGGAACACATTAGATGGAAAGTTTTGAAATTGATGCATAGCCGAATGCGAGCTCATAATAGAATGTCCGTAGCCGGAATAATTAGACAGATTGTAATGCGTATTAACACTTTGTGAAGCTTCGTGGGAGGATTTAGCCAAGCTGTTGAATCCATTCGCGATGTTCATAGGCCCGTTTGCGGTCATGTTTACCGAAGCGCCCATGTTTAGTGGCGCTTCTGACGAGCCAAATGGATCACTGTTATGCAACATTGTCACTTATCAATAATAACGCACTGTTCACGTCTCGTACAAAGTCTTCGGCGAACAACAAATACAGGTCATTCCAGCCATTTTGACATTTTGGAATTTTACACTACAAGGCAACTCAATAGTTCATACAAAAATCCATCAAGGAAGGCAGCGCCATCAGTAGATACGACGGCTTGTCATTTATTTACTTTCGGTGCGTTACGTTTCACAGAACTTTATTAGAACTGATATATTTCAAGTAAAAATATAATTGGACAAATTTATAGAATTAAGTTACGTGGTTAATAATTATATAATTCAACGTTTTTAATGATATTATTTGTTTAATTTTACATTAAGAATTTCGAGAAATAGTCGAAGACAATATTTAACTTTCTACAAAAAATTGTCTGTTATGTTGTTATTAAGCGAAAAGTTTCCTTTGTGCGTCTGTCATTTTGACATTTTGTTGACAAACTTCATAATCTTTTCAGGGAAGAAAATTTGTTGTTTATTTACGGCGGTAAAACTGTTTTAATTGAATATGAACAATTTTAAATTGAAATATGGAAGAAAATACAGCTTTATTTATAGCCGCGCTCAAGACGCGCAGTGGAAATAAAACTTTGGCCTTATACGATGTACATTCCCATTCTTCTTCAGAGCATATAAAACCTCAAATTGTTTTTTCTGCCGTTTCAAAGCAGCTCAGAGATATTCAAAAGTCGGACTGCTTGAATAAGGAATGCCGTACACCTTGTAGGAAGCTTGTAAAATCAGAATTTATGCCTATAAATGTTTTATCTAAGCAAGAGGTAAGAAAAACATTGATTTCGTATCAACTAGGTCTCCCTTATTATGAATATGTAAATAGTAGCATAGTGTCAAATGTAATTAAAACATTACGTAACATCACGCCTGTATTCGCCGAAAAGGTAGGCAGAGAAGTGTAATAGAATCTAAAGTTTCACCAGTTATGCTTATGTTACATTATAGAATAGGGAATGAGTCTATTGCCATACACCGGGCACAATTCCGGACTCCGAGCCACTGCTAGAAATTACTACTTCCTTAAATCCTAGAAAGAGAATTTCACAATTACACAGTTACATTTGTTTCAATAAATTGAACCTTGCAAACTGGTAGACAAGGCAATCTGATGGTAAGTGGTAACCATAGCGTATCCACACCTATTTGTAAGACCCGAAGAGTAGTGAATGCTTTGTCAGATTTGAAAGAGAGCTGTCTTTGTCCTTGTCACAGTGCTCAGGGAAAGCCTCGGCTTAGTTGATACTTTATGAACAATTGTAAAAATTTTCAGATTTATCATCAAAAACCGATCCATAAGTTTGAAACACAGTGTGTGTCAGACACACAACTCATAGATATAGTTGATAGAGTGGAAGCAATGGTTAATGTAGACAATTGTATGACACAAGAGTTAAAGACAAACTTTAACATGGCACCCCTTCACAAAAACTTACAAGGTAGTCGAACTCTAAAACAGAGCAACAAAAATAACAATGTTGATAAATATGTTCAAGAGGTTAAAAGAATCTGTAAACCAAAAACACAAGCAGAAAAAGCTGTACCGAGAGGGTTTGAACATAAAAAGGAAACAGACTACAAATATGTGGATGATATAAACACAGATATTTGTAGAGAGTTTGACACAATTTATTCAAAAACACAAAATTATGATGATACAGTAAGTAATAGTGAAGAAAAACCCGAATTAAGTACTGTAAATAATGAATCTGTAGTACATCATGCTAGAATAACGTTTACAAATACAAATAATGATGCTCAATCTCAAAATGTGAATCTGCAAAATTTAATTGCACACAGTTCGAGGGTTGATATAGATATGCATTGTAATGAAATGATATTAATGGAACATTTGGACTTTTGTGATGATAAAGCAAGAACCAAAGTAGAAGAGGAAGATAAACTATCCATTAGTGAAATGGGAAGAAAAGCTGGCTCATATTCAAATGATGACATATTTAATGATGATTCAAGTCCAGAAATTAAAAGTTCTAATGAAAATATGGAAATGCCAAGTAGTCCAATTTTTAATAACTATAAAACGAGACGAAAAAGTCACCATCCATTAATATTTCCTTTAGATTCGTTTGAGAAATTCGAATCTTTAGTAATGCCTTTAATTGAAAATTCCGATTTCGAAATTCCAAGATGTTTAATCAATTCTCAGATAATTAATAAAGAATTAGTTTTAAAAGCTGACACAGTTTATATTCATGATACACCTCATTACAATCCAGAACTCAAAGTAAACGAGTGTCTGATTTCACATACGAACCAATTGTTAGAAATTGATGAAAGTAAAAATGCTCATGTAGCTGCATTAATAGAATCAACGCAAGTACTAAAAGAAAACAGCAATAAATTGAAGTCAAGTATTTTGTTCAATACTGATGAAGAAAATGGTTATGTAACACATAAGGTTGCAGATGTGTCTGCACCTGGCGCTTTAAAAACATCATTCTTTAAATCATCTAATCATGCGTCTGTTGGAATTCCTGAGGCTTCCTTTTTCAAAGCTAAAAGTATATTTGATAATATTGAAGTACAAGATAGTGAAAGTCAAGAAAAAACACTTAAGAAATTGGAGGACAGATACGATAGAAACATGTATAATGACAGTGAAAATTCACTATTTCATTTGAACCCTTCACACAAGATTGTTGATGTAATTGAAAGTGAAAACGTAAATAGTTATACTCAAGATGGTTTGAGTACAACTGAAGATACTTACGTGAAACCTCTAAAGGAAGCTGATTTTATTGGTTTTCGTACGGCAAATGGTAAATATATTGATGTATCAGAGAAAGCATTATCAAATTGTAAAAACATATTTAAAGATATTGTAATAGAGGATACAGTTTTAAATAGAAAATATAATGTGCCATGTACAGTAAAGGGAGAGTTTGTAGGATTTAAGACAGCAAGCGACAAAAGGATAGAGATGGCAGAAGAAGCGCTGGAGAAAACTACTAATATATTTAAAGACATAGATTTAGATTTAAATTATCAGCGAACGGGTATTAATGTTGTAGGTAATAGCGTAGATCAAGATGTGAGACATGAAACGATTATCAAAAATGATAATTATATTGCTGATGGTGTTAATTGTATTAATAGCAATGGGTATGTAGATAAGGAAGAACATTTAAATATAGTTGATCAAACGCTATTACAAGAATTTGAAAATGATTCCATCGATAATGATAGTAGCAAAGGTCCGTTATTCAGTAATGCTGAACATGTACGTTTTAATGTTGCCTGTAAAAAAAAAATGAATATATCTGAGGCGGCTTTAACAACAACTGGGGCAGTAATGAAGGCCGCAGACAGTATTACGTCAGTAAATAAAAACTATGATCCTGGAATAGACGAAAATGGTTTATATCCAAACCATCAACTCTCTAAACCTATTACTCCTAATTTCATGGGATTTAAAACTGCTAATAATAAAGAAGTAACCGTAACCAAAGAGGCTTTAGCACAAACACGGAATTTTTTTCAAGATATTGATTTCAAAGACATTTTCTCAAATGATTTTAAATCTAATGACAACGATATTGAGTTGTCTTCTAAAGACAATATTTTAAAATCCAAAGATGTTACGAATTACCAAAGTAAAGATTTTGGAGAAGAGAGAAAAAAGTGTGAATGTAATTTAGTTAAAAATCTCATAATTGATGAGTCACTATTCACAAGCAAAACTGACAGTTTTTCAGGATTACACACGGATAAAATATCCGCTGAGAGTAATATGAAAAATAAAAAACATCTATATCCGAGTTTTGTTGAACAGGCAACCGATTATAGGTTGACTGATAAAAGAGATGACTGTAACAAATGTGTTGTACCAGATAGTGTATGGAGTAAGAATGTGTCTACTAATAATAATAAATACAGTTTTCAAGGGTTTAAAACTGCCAGTAATAAAGTTGTAAAAATATCTGATGAAGCTCTTTTAAAAACAAGAAATGTATTTCAAGACATCGATTTTGTCAGTGCTTATAAAGGTGACATAAGAAAAATAGCAAAAAGTTTAGATACGGATACAAAAAGAGCCTTCCACGATACTGATTTCGTAAATGATAGCGATGCGATAAGAAATAAAGAAAACATAAATATTAAACATGAAAATGGTAAACCTAGTAATAATTCAGAAACAGCATCATCTTTTCAAGGATTTAAGACAGCTAATAATAAAATTGTACAAGTTTCCGAAATATCTCTTTTAAAATGCAGAGAAATATTTCAATCCATCGATATCGATAGTAAAAAGGTTGATTACGTACCTGATGATATTATACAGAACATAAAAGTTGGTGATATTTCTTCAGCTTATCGAGGCTTTCAGATCGCTAATAATGGAGCTATAGACATTTCTGAAAAATCACTTTCAAAAACAACGGATATTTTAGAAAATTCCACTACCAATAATGAATATAACAGTGATATTGAAGCAAGCGGTTTTCAAGGATTTAAAACGGCGGGCAATAAAACAAAAAAAATCTTCCGAGACATCGGACACTACCATTTAGTTAACTTTCACAAGTTAGAGCCGAAAGGCAGATATGATAAACTACCGCGTTCTAGTTGAATACACAGATCGGTAATTAAATACCTATAAAGTAGGGTAGTTGTGGATTTTATATATTAATTATCCATTTCACATACAATCATTTTATAAATTAACGATATCACGACAATATTTATTATGTATGTTGTTCAGTGAAGTAATGCAAACGACTGAATTTGATTGAAATGATAAATCATTTGAAATTGATCAGATATACAAAGTTTATAGCAAAGTACCTACTTTAATATTTCGTACTTTATAAAGCAAAGAGCGTTCTATTGTCGTGTAACATTTTATCGAACTCTCCACATTTGTTAATGTGCTCTTTAGTAAAAAAATAGAGATATAAGATACTTAGTGCTCTCTGCCTACCCCGTAAGGGACCTGGTGTGATGGTATAACAATAATATTGCCAGTATTAAAACTAACTTTATGGCATCGGAAGATTCCGCAATTCCTTCCACTGGAATGAGAGTCGCTTCAGTAAGAGCACTCCTCTAATCAAACACGAGGAAAAGTCCTCAAATAGCGTTTATCTTTCGCGAACTACCAGCCTTGGGATTAATAGGAAAACTTTGCTGTAAATACCAATACGTCTCCCTGAAGCCATTGTTAACTGCCTGTCAGGAAGGCGCTGCCTCTAGAGAGTTTGCGAAGACTAACATTTTGTTAACTTAGATTTGAATCGTGTATTTCAGAAAAAAATTATGTAAGCGAGCGTGTTTGACTCGACCGAACTTTTGTATTTAATATTTACCAGGCAGAGTATGTTTTGTGCTAGCAACAAGGCATCTGCTATTGAAGTATCATATTTCAGGAAAACAGTATTAAGTATATTCAGAAAATAGTATTAATGAAGTAACCAAAATTATGATAAATGTTATGTCCCAAAAATCTCGCAACTGGTAATCCTAACATTATCTCTTCTTCCCTTTCAAAATACGTGTTACAATTATGAGGGTGTAGTTTTTCTTGTTTAATACCAAGCTACAGACGTGATTTATAAGTTAACAGTTAGCGCTTATTGCACTTACCAAAGCATCATATACTCGGACTGAGTGGTATTGTTCGTAACCGGCTGTATAGCGACAGCCGAACGAACTTTGCGAGCTTGGTTCTGCCTGGGCTCGATTGCCGATCTGAACAAATATTTTTTTGACACAAATAGTATTAGTTTGGATTAACTAATTTGAAGTCAAATGGCTTGTTTACTTGAGACAGCCACCTCAGTGTTCAAGAGTAGCAAAACGTTTCTGACTCACTTCGACTAGGACTGATGCCAGTACCAAATGCAAGCAGACCATAAACATATGCTATTATGTTAGCATGAGTGAAATCAATTAAGTCATCAGTTAAGTCAATTATCCAAATTGATGAATGTTATTTATTATGTGATGATACATACGTACATACATACAAAAATATCCTCACGCTAGGTCCCTTACATCCGTTATGTGAAAATGATAATGTTATTCTATACCTGCAGTCCAATAGGACTAAGAATGCATATTGATATTGGTAGTATTGGTGGTATTAGTGGTATTGGTGGTATTGGTGGTATTGGTGGCATTAGTGGTATTGGTAGTATAGATATTAATTGGTACATACCAATTGAACAAATATGTCAATAAGCAGTTTTTATTGAATGATGAATACTGTAGTTACTGTTCAAGGTCCACGCAGCAGCCACTTGTGACTTCTACGTCCTCGTTTGTTACTTCTTTCACAAAACGTACAGGTCCTGCTGTATCATACAAATATTCGTAATGGGTGGGAATTGAACTAACCCCTGTGCCCACAGGCCAGTCAGTTTTACTGGTATTCGACTCACGTAAGACACTAGTCAATAGATAGCATTATTAAGACCAATGATTCATCTATACCAATATCTTAAGTTACCCTCGTTTGAAGGCTGTGTATTTAGGCTCGTATGCCTGTGTGTTTAGGTTTCATTATATGCTAGAGACGATCTGAATGTAAGACAGAAAATCGGTACATAGACAAGTAATATCAGGAGATTTACAAGAAAGACGCTAAACATATTTTATTGTAAACCAAATCAAATGGCCAGCCAGCTTAAATAGCCGAATTTTTTAATGATCCAAAAATTACATTACTTAACTATTCGTTGACTGTCAACTATCCTAAGATATCATGTACATATGTGATATAGATACAAAACACCATGTCGAAGGTCCAACTCCAGGAATCCATAAATATAATATTTTGGGAGATCATAAGCACGTGGTGGTCCTCTCCTACTTACTCCTTTTATCATTTTTGTGGTCTACATTGGATTAATACCTGCCGACTGATATCCATAACATCAAGGGTTCAGCCAATTTTATGAAGCAATGAGCTGTGTTTTAAGCCGAATTGGACACGTCAAGTTTACGTACAATCGAGACACAAATATACGAGTACGTGAAAATATCTTACGGCAAAACATAGAATTTTCAGATTTGTTTTAGCTTTTGTCTTGCCATTCTACAGATATTAAGAACCCTGCTCATCTTTTGACTTCGAAGAGCTGTATTGTTTGTCTAACTGTCTAGGCAATGGAAAAACATTTCACAAAATATGATGGAACAGTACTGTTATATGAATAAATCTCAGACAGAAAAACAATAAGAGAGATATGATCCTTATGAAGTGGGTTGAAATCGTGTAGATGGATGAATTTGACGACCGATTTAGCAAATCGATCGCCTTGCCGGTCTACTGCGCAGAGGGATTCGATTTCGATTCCCGATCGGCAAACTAATAATTATATTCACATCAGCTTTTACGCAATTCTGTAATGTTTTTCTTGGGTATTTTTGGTTATTCATCTTGTTCATCACACTTTTTAACTTATTTTTATCGTTTATTTTTTTTATTCTATCGCAGTAGACTCAACATCTATTCCACGATGGGACGGAAACGTACCTACTAAAACGTGGGAGTGTACTGCACTCCTCTGCATACCTCAACGAGGATTACACGCGTGGTGTTATGTCTTTCTCATAACATGTCCAGCACGTATAGACAATTTCCTTTTAACTTTTTTCTTATTAACATTACTTTAAGCTTAGCTTTCTACATGCTGCAAAATATGTATATTACAATCACCAAATCATCATTCAAATATATTCTAATAGTACTCGTAGATATTCAGCCTAAATTATTTTATCGTGAAGAAACTAAAACTCTGTATGTAACAGAGTTAATTTTTATAGTTTGTATGTGTGTATATATGTATTTTTTTATTGAAAAAGTTTTATTGATCAATTATTAAACTAGCTTTTTATTGTTCAGAACAATTATCAGAACGTACTCGTACTTTATAAACCTTGTATACAATTTATGTTTCATTCACGTAAACTCCACAGCATAATGATATTAATCTAGCGGGCGATCTTTATTATTGCGAGGTCAACGTCCCGTACTTTGAACCATCGGAACTCTTTCATGATTTAGGAGGTTGACGATGTGGTAAATTGCTTGTAATGATTAAATTAGTCCCATCTGATAGGGTATTATTGGAAAGACATAAAATTACAATCAGTGCCAATGAATTTTCTTTATATTTGTTTTAGTATGTACCTATTAATAATGAAATTAATTTCATTAAGTTGGGTCTATCTGTAAATATAGATATAATAATGAAGTTATTAATCAAAATTGAGGATACATTTGGAAACGGTTATAATGTTCCTCCTTTGTAAAACTAAATAAATAATATATAATTTCGGACATCTGTACACCTGGACATCTTATCGTATACAAGGCAGAACCTTATGTTAACCAGACAGCTGATAAATTCATACAATCGTTAGAGACAAATAACTGAACAATAAGAATAGAATGCGTTTGATCGGTCAGTAATTGGACGAGTAAGAGAACAGAAAATAAACTTTAATGTGCTTATTAATCAAACTGTAGACGAAGCACATCTGAGCTCCGGAAACCATCGGAGCGGAAATACCAACGAAAAATGTTTACGTTATCTAAAAGCATTTCAATTTCTTTGATGGATGCCAAAATAATGGTTTCGTCAGATACAAGTATATCAAGAGATGCGCATATTGAAATCCATTATAATAGCACGTTTGAGCTTCGGTGTAGGTACCAGACTGCATTGCGGCGAACCTCTAACTACATTTTATTTCATATGTAATTTGAAGTCAGTCAGTTTAGGTGCCGAATGTAACCCAGGGATTCTGACCTCCTGAACGACATAGTCATCGTGGCTGAAACGGTGTAGGACTTGCAATATATGCTAAGCAGCCTGGTTGATACTCCTTCTCACATCGGTTTCCGGATGAACTTGAAGAAAACCAAAGTAACATTCAATGAACTTGTCTTCCCGGAACCCATTGCCCTTTACATTGCCCTAGGCTACCTCTCCAGGCTCTTTAGGAGTTTGTCTGCCTCAGGCAAATTTCGCAGTGTGATAAAAATAGTTAATAGAGGTAGGCTTGCAGAAGAATACAGCGTGGCTAAGCTCATCTTGAAAAAGTCTTCAATAAGTGCGTCCTAACTGTTATGACATACGGAGTTGAGCCGTGGACACTCACGGTGCGACTGGTCGATCAGTTTAAAGTCGCTTATTGAGCTATGGAGAGGGCTATACTCGGTGTCTCTCTGAAGGATCGAATCCGAAACTAAGTAATCCGCTAGAGAACTAATGTTATCGACATAGACCAAAAGATTAGGAAGCTGAAGTGGCAGTGAGCTGGAACCTCTAC
>DWEG01000446.1:0-11134 GCA_018245845.1 Apyrrothrix hygieia | reverse complement strand
GTGTTATAAAATATATATTTCTATACTTACAAGACTTGTAAATACGCCCCGCGGAGGTACTGTGCTCTAGCAATGTTGAGCATTCGAATTGATTGGTTTCTTACAAATTTCATGTTCCGTGACATTGTAGTGTTGTTTTAAATAATCCGCACACTTTACTAAGCTTTTTGAATATTTATTCAAATATTATATTCAAATATTGTTATGTTTAGTTTTGTGTGATTTATTTAATGTTTTATGTTATAATGACTCTAATACAACACTCGATACCTTCTCTTCCTCGATACCTCTATTTCTGCCTTTGGATTGGATTTATTGGATACAATTTTCGTTCAATACTGCGTACTAATACATACATTATTATTTAATGTAATGAAATAAGAGTTCCATTTTTTTACTAAATGTTGATCAGTTATATTACTAATAAACATGAAAATCAAATGCAAATTCAGTAATCGGGAAAATTATTTATTAAATGTCAATCTTCTGAAATATCACGTCACATGTTAGGCTATATTGAATTGTCCAGATTGTATATATTAATTAAATAATCTCTGCCAGTTATGGTCTGGTATATTTATGAATGACTATTGAAGTAATGAATCATTAAGTCTCAGCAAGTATCAAGACGGCTAAGTCGCAGTACACCGCTACATTCGCTGATATTTAGTCGCGAAACGGGATGTATTATAAGCGTAGTTGTTTAAAATAAGAACGCCGCGGGGGCGCTGCGGCCGGGCGGTTGGCGCTCCGCCGGATTGCGGTTCGATTCCAGGAAGAGTAAATATGAAATTTTTTTTAAAGGAAACTGGTTTAAGGCGGAATATTAATTGTTACTAGAAGAAATAGTAGTAAAGTCTAAGAATTTTTGTTTACGGCAGAAAAGGACTGTTTAAAATTATTTAACAAAGGTGTAATGTCCTTACGATTAAATTGTTGTTATACTAAATTTGTTTAGTAATGATATTTAACAGATACATATTAAAACAAAAAACTGAGCTTTGTAAAGCCTTATCAACCAATACTAGACAGAACCTTTATTTATTTTTAAATATAATATTTATAATGTAAGCATTTTTGTTATCAGTATATTTTTTTTAATTAACAAAATGTAGAAGGGCGTAGATGTAAATATTCCCTTTTCCCGTTTTGAGAAAATACAGAACATTTTCCAGCCCAATTTAGTTTTCAGTTAGCGAATACTTTTATACCTAATAATAACACAGTCAAATGATGTTTTCATGAATACCTTCATCCATCCATAGAGAACTAGGCAACTTTTTGCTTAGCATTATAAAAATTACATTCATCAAAAATCCTTTTCATTTCGAAATACTGCGAGGGCGTACGTTACGTGTGCGTATTTGAACTTACGCGGCTCATTCATTGGAGTAAGAGCTTTGCCGAAAATATTAACGTACACTTAAAATGAAAGACAAAAATGGCATAAAAAAGAATTTGCGAGTGAAGCTACCTATGTTTTATCCACTCATTTCGCGTGGTTCTTAGTAAAAAGTTGTGTAACAGGGGGGCGCACTAGCGCCTACGCCGTAGCGGGCTACGTGCTACGGGCGTAGGCCTCGTAGCAGGGTTGTGTAAACTAACTAGCTAATGATGATCATCTTAATTAATAATAATAAGAAGTCTTTGCATTCATGCTTCTAAATTTGACGGCCTGTAACGTAGGCATTATGGACACGTACAAGGTGTATCTCCGTCCATATTGTGGGACACTAAACTTATCTTTCAGATGTCGGTTAACCGGGGCGTGAACTCGGAACTTCACACGCGACTGATCGGCGGGGGCCGTTAAATGAAGTGGCTTATTCTTAAACTGTGTAACGTTTTTTCGTTCATAGAAATGAAGAATAATTCAGTATGAATATTTCAAACGAAATTACGTGTATATTTGATGTGTAACATATGCATTATAAAAATTAATGATAGTAATACTTAAGTTTCTATTTAGTTGTACTCAAATCTTTTACGACTTATGATTAAAAGTTACTGTACGACATAAGTAGTGTCTAATACCACATGACATGGAGTTATTTTTTATTTCTTGTATAGAAATATTTACTATTGATTCAACTAATATCAGATACAGTGACTAATCCACGAATACATGAAGCATCCACAACTTGGAAATTTTTTGCTATAAAGAAATCAAATAATATATGTTCATATAATATTCGAGGTACTTGGCATACCCACGGGCACGCAATTATTTTGTCTCCGTTATTTTCAAAGTCCCGAGCCTTCGTTATCAGGGAGGGTTAAAACTAAGCATCCTCCATTAAAATTCGAAAGACGGGGCGCATTTATCCCTTGTCTTCGCAACTACACTCAACGTCTTATAAGAAGCACCCTAAAAACTCGAAAGTTCATTAGCCCCAGCCCTACTGCTTACTATCTTGCACGTTCCTAAGACGCCCCCCCCGCGATGGGGGCTTTAAAACCTCCACTCGAGGGGGCAACGCGGAAATATGAAGGGAGCTCTCATTTATCAATACACGGAGACTGTTTCTTTCTCTCAAGAATTGATTATATTCTACTAAGAATATTGATGGGGGTAAAGTTTTAGGGTGGGGGGTGTCGTAATGTTTTGATTAGAGTTTTTGATGTTTCTCCGCGTTTCCGTACGTATGTGGAGGGTTGTATAATTTTTGGGACACTTCACATCGAGTTGCTCGCGTCTGGATATAATGATGTCTGATATAGAGCACAGTTTAAAACGCATCGCGCGATTTATAGCGCGCCGTAAATAATTGTTACGTTCTGGACATAATAGTGTATTTGTGTAAGGGGAAGCCGTGTAGCATTATCGCGATTTATGACCAACTTCGCTAATGCTACTTCCGCAGCGTTGGAAAATTTTTATTTCTTTTTGCTAGATTAAGATATTAATTGGATTTTTTTCACCTCACCTTTGTTCAAACGGTTTTTGTCACTAATACAATTAACACAGCTGCCAGCACACTACATGTGCTGAACCAATGAGGGTTGAAGGGTAAAAGCAGTAATACCTAGCGTATAACGATTACATCATATTATCAAATAGAAACAAAATGTACTGCACTTATCGCTCTACAATAGAGACCGAATGACGTGGCCAATGTGGACGGACAGAAAACAAATGCACAAACATTCAAAATGAAACATGAATAATATATTAAGATGTCAGGAACTATTTATTGGTAAAAAACACATGCCAATGCGGTCAGCGATTTGCGTTTCGTGTAACTTTAGATACTGTAAAGTTAATATCATGAGATCTGACAGGTGGTTAACAGATTTTTAATACACGGGATGGTAATCCTCTATTCTACATTTCAGTAGTGTGGTGACATAATGTCCAGGCTGCCCCATCTCGAGATGTTTGTGCTCGACCGCGTGATATTAATGAATAAGATCTACTAACAAACAGAAACTTTAATATACGAGTTTGTTATGAAATATGTCAAACCGAACTTGGCCAGCGTGGCATACTATGGTCCTTAGCCATCCCCATTATGAGAGAACATCCGTCTCTACCATAGCCATGATAAAAGGATTAACAAAAGATCTATGGGCCATATGATCCACGTGCAGTAGATGACATATTGTTATATACGATATAAGTAAAGGTATGATAGAGTAAGGGAACAAATTCAACTGTATTGTGAGAGCAATAAGAAAACGGGAAACCGGTGTTGATTCCCGAAGATCGGGAACTTCCTGACCCATATTTACTGTGATTTATTGGCGATCAACGATATTTAGCTCTAAGTTAATCTGAAATGTTCGTCGGAGCCTACAAATGTGTCTTTTAATATACCGAAATACAAAATAGATTTGTTTGCGAACAACTTACAGTTAAATTGAGTTATGTTCATTGTAGAGTTGTAGAGTTACATTAGTTGTAGAAAAACTTAAAAAGAATTTATATTTTGATCTATACAGCCACGCAGACACAGAATTCAATGGAACATATATATTACATGTCATTCTACATAGCATATATGTGTCTAATTGGATATAAAATTATCAGTGATTTGTCTTTTAAAGGAATCGAACCCAGAGTTCTTTGCGGAATAGAAGTACGCACAGCTCCATCATTCCTCAAAATATTTTTTTTTTACATTAAAGAAACATTTTAAGGGAATTGTTTTTTTTAATTAAGGGTATGTATTTTTTCAAATATTGCATACCGGTTTATATATTTTGTTAATTACAAAATTAAATATACTGTTTCATTAGTAATGTTGCTTAAATTACAAAAATCAATTGCTTAAAAAATCGATTTATTAGTCAGATTAATACAGTAATATACAAAACAAAGGAGAAAACCTCTATGTATGCATATTTAGACACGTTTTAAATAAACGCACCATAAATGTTGAAAAAAAAAGATAGATTTTTACAACCGTCAAATAAATTAAATTATAAATGGTTGCTATCGTGTATGGTTTACGCAGTTTTTCAGCACAAATGCGTAGCAAACACCCTAAAAACCGCGTCATGTCGCCTATAACTTATTTGATAAATGCCCTTTGAATTAGTAATGGAACGCAGTGCGCGCGACCGTATATCGCAATACCGGCGCTTTTCTAAACGAAAATAAATTACAAAATGAAACTTTTTTGTGTTAGAAAAGACCTGTATGGCTATTCACAGGTGGTATATTGGGAAAATACTGCCAATTACGAATAGTGATACTCCATGATGACAGCCAGTTTTGGGTTTCAATATACAAACCGGGTTCGGATAGCAAATGACTTTACATTTGAACCTTGTTTAACTAAAGTACTAAAGTAGCCGTGTTTAACTATAGTGATAAACAAATAAATACAAATACACTACAATGCGGAGTTGTACCGGTATTACAAATACCACGACATAGCTGCTTTCTTTGGGACTGAGGACACTAAGTTACAATACGGACAGACAATATAGTTTAATACATAAGACGTTATTCAGCCCATCCGTGGTTCATCTCTAACTGATATCAAGTTCCACAGCATTTTCAATTTGTAGATCGAAATGTATATACGTCAAGAGAAGCACGTATCTCTGATCACTATTGAAGAGGACAGACGCTAACTAGTACTAACTGCACTCATTCTAATATGTACTAACTGTGCGAATATGTTCTAAGATTTTTTTAAATGTGGTTCCGCTTCGAATTTATTAAAAAAAATGGATGCTAATATCGTAAGATTCTGGCACTTGACGTTATTGTGTACTCGTTTGGGGTCTTTTCACTAAAAACCAATGGCACCGTGTTCCAATCTATCACAAATATACCTTAAAGTCAGGACTCAAGAACATAAAATGATATTAAGGCACAAACAGTTGAGAAACACCCAAATCGCCGACCCATTATTATATTCATTACCCAACTTCGCGATTTAAGCTCTATTATATCGAACCAACTAATTATTTCAAGAAACTACGAAAGCGTAGATAATTAAACGGCGAAGGGCCACGATAATCTCTCAATGCGGATCTATTATTTTCCATAGACAATAGAAGAATCCATTGGAATTAGTGTGCTTAGTACCTTATTGAAAATTGCAGATTTGAGGAGAAAAAGAATTTTAGCGTTCCATAAGCGTAGGATATTAAAACTCTTCCACCTACATAGTTTAATACTTTGCAGATGAGTGCATATTTTGTTTAAATTTAAATTTGCGATTGTGGACTACAAGCGAATGATTGACAAAATTGGTTCATGTAACTCTAATGTTATTCAAATATGTATATGGTAAAACAAGTTTATACTGTACTTAACCTGGTCTCTACATGATCTCCAATAAAACCGACATTGCACGAAATCACGCGAACCCATAAACAAAAGGACACGAGAATAGTCTGGAACAGCAAATCATCAAAAATACGTGCTGGTAAAAAATCACAGTTGGCAACATCTAACCTTAAAAACGTAATGGCGATGCTAAAAGAGATCTATAAAAGGGTGGCATGGGGCCACTAGGAAACAGTATTCATAAAACACATCTGCATAGGAGCTTAGCGGCGTCCGTAAAACTAACTCACACGTCGAATGGAACGCACACACTAACACAAATAAGCAATAAATTACGCCAGTAATATAAAACTAAGAAACATCAACATCTTACCCCCTACCCCCTTGCACCCCTTGGGGGTAATTTCTCCCCGAACTTACTAAAATACTAAAAACGGAGATACGGAGGGGTGTGCCACCCCAACGTTTTCTTATGCAAGATGCTTATATTTTAACCTAAATGTTGGAGCAGATTCTCTGCCCGCGTGCTTGAGTTATGTGATTTTTGGCGGAAATAGCTTCGGATTTCTTACTAGAAAGTAATCAACTAAGCGATGTGGAAGCTTAGAAACAGATAATCTGAGATATTAATTAGTATTAAGAAGTTTCAACAGTATTCTAACTATTGTAACATCTGTTGTGAAAAGATAGAAAAATGGACATCTTATGGATTATTCAAGAAGCGAACTTGTCTCGCATGTTTAGTACTAAGTGGCCACTATAACCGATAGACACTAATTATAGCGTAGTATAGTCACTTCCGATTAGAAGGGAGCGTTAGACGCTTAAAAACTGATCACGCTTAACCGGTGTTAGTTCTAATTTGTTATATTTATTGTTTCAATTGCAAAAATCGATCGTTCTATGATGTAACATCAGGCTTGTATATCCTCAAAGAGGCAGGCAGAGAAGTAGAGTACACAGACATGTTTCGTCAGTTACGTGCTATAATGGAATAGGTGATGAGCCTATTGCCATACACTGGGCATAAAGTCAGACCCTCAGCTACTACTATGAATTTCAAGTTAAAACAACCCCATAGCACCCGGACCCGAGGATTGCACCCAGGACTTCTCGTTCGGTAATCGCTTGCGACCATTAGACTAACATGTCACTCAATTTGTTCTAATTTGTTTTATAAAAAATAAAAATAATCAACTTACGATTGATAGAATTTTCCAATTACCGTATTTAGAAAAAAAATGTAGTTAGCGATTTTGTTTGCAATATTACTTTTAAGTAAGCCTCAAGCAATTTCAATTTTCTGCCAAACACAATCTTTCCATTCTACCTCAGGTTGGCACAACCTTAGTGGTTATTATTAGCTAGTCGTGACGGTCAGCTAAACGGAGCGTAGATTAAAAAATGGATCGATTTAATTATGGTTTTTTTATTTAATTTAGTTTTGTAATTGCACAGAAATTTTCTTTAAATAACTTTTATATTATTAATGATAAAACCGTTTGTATGTTTTATTTACATCACTAAGAGACTAAGGTATCATGATTGGCAGTTTTTTTTCAGTTTGTGTTGTTATGTAGTTTATTTCGACACCCATTTTGAAACGAAAAATATTACTGCGATGTCATACATACATATATTGAGCCTGATAAAAGTTATCTATGACCCTAGTAAATTCAATCTCAATAGTTATAATTTCAGTAATAAAACAACCCTTTTAAACCAGTTACAATATTTACCTCCGGAAATGAGATGTTTCCCCGCTGTAAAAAGTATTCACGAACCTTAATCCTCCAATAAGCTAACTCCGCATAAAATATATAATTTATACACTGAATTTAACATCACGCCTGTATACCCCGACGAGGTAGGCAGAGGAGTGTAGTACACTCCCACGTTACACCAATTACGTTACCGTCCCACCATGGAATAGGGGGCTTGCGTATTGCCATAATAAATTTAATACACCTTAAATATTTTAAAATTATTAAAACCACAACCACCCCCGAGGTCCGTTTACATTGCCAGACCATTCAACGCTCACGTGTCGTACTAAGTCTAACAAACGGACACAGCTGTGTACAGTTTCATACATCTCAGAATATAGGTAAAATCAATTCATTCGTTTTCGGGTTATGAGCAAACAAATGGACAAGTGGACTATACTTTAATTTTGTACCGTATGTATAACTCATATCGTAGTAATGAGCATTTTCAAAAAATATTTCATGTGTATCATCAGCATCATCATTAACCTATTGCAGTCCACTGCTGGACATAGGCGTCCCTTGAGGGGTTGTGCCCATAGTCCCCACGCTGGACATATGGGTTGGGGTTCGCAGAGCACAGCTTCTCGCACCACCTGCGCTACTGCCCATAGGCGGCCAGGGCATTTAGCTGTGCCCAGGCAGGACGCGCCAGACCGCGAACCGCTATACCTTTGATACCAATTCATATGTATATTTTATCCTAATTACTACATTTTTAAAAGTATAATATTGTTCATTAGACAGGTTATTAAATTCGGTACAGTAACTGCATTTATTACAACAATATCATAGTCAAATATGTAGACATTTGTTGAGGCTTCAAAGAACAGTAGAAGGTCAATGTAACAAATTTTACAATGCAAGGTCGTCCATGAATGTTTCCTAGTTTTCTTCTATAAACGAAATAATTACAATATTAAAAATATCGGTGTCAATAAACGCATAAAAAACGAACTGCACCCACTCAAAATCCATCAAACAACAACGTGTTGGTTACGTCAATTGTTAGAAAAGTCATTTAAAAAATCATCGCGCAGCGCTCGCAAAAATTCAGTTCAAAACATCCGGATCGTGATAAAAGTGGCATGCCACTAAAACGCGTATGAAATTACAACAAAAAAAAAAAAATCAATAGCCCTGAAAAATGTCGGGCGAAAAAATTCAACTGCGTTCTACCGATCTTTATTTGCTTTTGCGAGAACTAGTGAAAGCGAGAGGTTGTAAAAAATACGTCACTATTCCTATCGTACGGGTTGTGAAATAAAAAAAGAAAAAAGGCGAACGTCCAACGAGAGTGAGAGTTCTATTTTCAAATTGCCCGCGCGCCGTCACCGTTTTATTTTTTTAAAAGGATCGGACATATGCTCGTGTGAATGGCCTGATGGATTGTTTTGTGTCGTTGCGTGTCCTAGCTTCCTCTTTTACGAGTAGTTTCAAAAGCTCTTACGCTAATGTTTTTCTGTTAATACCTCTATTATCGTGTGTACTTTCAGTGACTAAATTAATTTGAGTTTGCTCTGTAGCAGCTATTAAGGCATTGTAAAGATTTAATCATAATATTGAAATGCTACATGAAGCAGTATATTTGCTTACAACACTCTTCATACCATATCATGACAACAGAAGCTCTTTTATTATTAGGCGTAATAAGAACAATCTTCGGTCCGTTTGGGATTATTTTGAACGAAGGATTAGGTTATATTTAGCTTCTTTTATTTACTTCGTGAAACAAACAACCTTATAGAATTAAGGTACGTTATCCCGGTAAGGATGCTTTTAAACCGACCTCATAAACAGATACATTCATAAAGTTTACTGGAACGCGTCTCAGTGTATATGCTACTAAACTAAAAAATATGATTGAATGTGGTAAACTAAATATGAAGTGAAGTCTCTCAGCTCACACTTGGTAAGCATGCCTGACTATGGCCTTAACCCGTCTCATACTGAGAAAAGTCCTGTGTGCAGCAATTGAACGTTAAAAAATTTCATGATGATAATTTTATTATAACAACGATCACAAATCACTGAACATGAGTTCTATCCACATTTACCCAGTATACATTAGCTAGACACAACCTAAGCGCATATTACTAATTAGTCATTACCAGATTATCCGTAAGCATCGTTACATCAGTGATAGCCCAGTGATTTGAAATTAGGCCTCTAACTCCGGAGGCCCGGGTTCAAATCCTGGAACGCACCTCTTCACAAAATGTGTTTTAATATTATTTATCATTTGCTATAATGGTAAAGGAAAACATCGTGAGAAAAGCTCCACACCTTAAAATTCTTAAAAAAAAATGTTGCCTGAGACGGATGAAGTCTGCCAACCCGCACTTGGCCAGCGTGGCAGGCTATGGTCACATAGACCGTCTCATCCTGAGCGAAGACCTGTGTTCAGCAGTGGGAAAGATATAAATGGTCAGGAGGCAGTGAGATTGTTCCAACTATGTATTTCATATACATGTTCTAGACTTTTCAATTACATGAAAATACTCGTACCTAAGAAACGTAGAATGGTTTGGAATCATTAAAATGCACATTTGATCACCTTGTACTTTAATTACTGTTTAACGCCCGAGAAGCAAGGACAAGGAAGTAATGTAAATAAATTTATAGACATGCTCGTAACTTTAATGCAAAAAATAAAGGATTATTTCAAACGTGGTAATTTGTGGTTTAACCGGTATTAACATTGTTAAAAGTGCTCGAGAGACAAGCGCAAAAAGTAAATTTAAACTGATTCTAAGATATAATAAATTATTCTTATTTGTTTTGTACCAAACAATTCTTGCATGAACATGAATTAATAAAAATGTGAACTCGCGACAGGCGCGATAGTTTAGTGGTTTAACACAACTTCCTACGCCGGAGGTTCGGGCTTCATATCTTGGCTCCTTTTGCTATATAAAGTTACGTGCGCTTTCAAGATTAAATGTTTGAGATGTCTAAAGATTAAATAACTGTATATTTCATCACCGTAGTTGTAACGGTGAAGGAAAAATCCGCGATAAAACCTATACTACTTTATCTTTCACAATGACCTCTAAGGCACGTGAAGTTTTTCAATTCACTTGGCAGTGCGGTATACCATGCCCTTAATTAACCGAGAAACCCTTGTTTAAAAATAGAACATACAAATATTACTGATGATTGTTTAAAATCGTTCGTCAGAGGTTTTCAAGTAATCTATCTCTTATCGAACAAAACTAATTTCCTCCCGAACTGCCAGTTATTCAGTTCGATCAGCGAACACCCTCTTTAATACGAAAATGAATATGTCGTGGTGATTTCACTTCCACGTTTAAATTAACTTTGCTATTCAATTAAAAAAAATATATTCTTCGAATTTTTATAAGATGAGGTATTATTATAGTAACGTGATATATTTTGGAAACATTTTGAATTGATGTAAGGAATGCCGTAAGATACATTATGTTTGCAGATTACAAGTAATCTGAAGAAAGAACTAAGGCTAGCAGAAGAACATGAGAAAAGAGTTACCGCCAACCTACATATATACGTAACTTTACGCCTGTAATCCCCGAAGGGGTATGTAGGGGAGTGTAGTACACTCCCACGTTTCACCAGTTACGTATACGTCCCAGTATGGAAT
>DWEG01000445.1:0-11142 GCA_018245845.1 Apyrrothrix hygieia | reverse complement strand
GTCACTGTCTTCATTCTCAACACTTGGTCGGGTTATATCAACAGCTTCCTAAACCCCGTGATTTACACAATATTCAACCCCGAGTTCAGGAAAGCCTTCCGCAAGATATTAAAATGCAGTACCTAGCCCATCGGCTATTTGGTCGTTTTCACGCAGTAGATCCGTGCATCTTCCACGTCTCAATAGAAATGTGATGTGTTATCGTGAATCGTTTGGGAATAAGGTTGTGACTTTAAGAAAATATTATGTCTGTTTAGAGATATGGTATATAGTGAACATGTCTGTAACAGGTTATATCCCATAATTTCACTCTTAGATCATTTCAAGTTATTTATAAATAATGGTTTAAGGAATTCGGAGATACGTACAATTTCATTAATTCATCACGGTTATGTGAGACGCCGCTGTCCATTGCTTTTATGTAAAACGTATTACAATACATACATATTTGATAGTTTACCATTTGACAAATTTCTAACGAGAACGATAATGCTGTAGATTTTGACATAACTTTCAGTGATGTTAGGCGCTCGTATGAACATTATTACACATTTCTATATACATTATTTATGTGATCTCATTATCAATCTAATCTATTATCAAAATTAAAAGTAGACAATCTCTACTCTAAATAGATAGATGCATTGAAATTTGTCGGAATTGATCAAGACCTTCTTTACCATTATCCGAACAATAAAGTTCTGTTATATTGAAAGAATCATTTATGTTATGGATTAATAGAAAGTTTACAGAAAACTTCACTTATATCTCTCTGGAAACTTCATGCTGATATAAATATTCATTGAATAGAAAATGCTTGCATTGCTTTTTCCATCTTCATTCGAAGAAAAACTTGTACTATCATTTTCTCACAAATAACTTACGGTATATTCTTTTAATTAAAACTCGTCTACTTGCATTTTTAGATTTCAAAAAACACAGTTGTTTTGAAAGTTCTTTGTGGAAGCTCATCAAAACCGTGAAAATATTTTGAAGGTATGTTAGCCACATTTATTTGAGTGTTCGTTAGCATAATATCTCTTTTAGATGCTTTCACACTAATTGCGCTTGCCCGCGAAATGAAACAGTGAACAGGATGAGAAAAGTAAATTTGACCAAAGAAAGATTTTTTGTTCAGTATTATTATCTCATAATTAAACTTACAAAACAATTAAGGACACTTGCCAGTTAGTTACAAAAATATTTGTGATTAACCGTCTTTTCAATATACCTAGGCTATATTGATTTCACTGATAGCAAATTACTTGTGACTAACAAGAAATACCTTCTCGAGGAATATCCAAAGAAAATATACACTACGTTTATCGATACATATGCACAATAGTTCTCACATTGTTGAAGCGAGTGTTAACTAATAATAGTATTAAAAATCTTGAACAACGAATTTTACACACTTTCTTAAAATTTTGTAAACATCTAACGAACGGCCAAATGCATGTATAAAATACTTAATATTAAGAATGTCTAGCAATATAATAATATTATTAAATACATATTATTGAAATGTGACAATTAAATAGACGTTGTAATGTGAATTAGACGTTGTGTTACTAGCATATCAAAGTTAATAGTTGAAAAGAATTATGATACTGTAAAAAGAATAGTAGACGCTGCGTAAGGCTTACCGTTTGAGAATGTAATTACTTATGAATTATTATGATTAAATAATCTATTATTAAATAATTAATTATATAAAATAACTACTTTGTATATATTTTATAGCCCAAAGTGTTGCGTCTAAGTAATATACGTGCCGTTTTTTGGTTTTCTTAATGTCAAATATTTTGAAATTCATACGACTTTACGTGCACTGAAATTAAAATGAGAGAACGCATAAAATTCATACAAATAGTCATCGGGAGCGCATTTCCTTTGGAAACGAAACAGAACGAACTAAGCTTGTAAAAAAATGCACGAAGCTTACAATAGACTGACAATAAAACGTACGTGAGAAATGTATCGTCGAAACGTGGCTCGTAAAGAAAAAAGGGAGCATAAATACTGAGTAAACTCTTTACGTATCTACCGAAAGATTTAAGTTATACAAAATTTTAATAATAAATTTATATACTTAGTGGAAGTTAGATGCTTGCTATATTACATTCCTCTATATGTGTTATTAGTGCAAACGAAAAGCAGAGCCCTTTATATATTAGACGTAAGAAATGTACATACATTTATCCTCTTCTCGCCTTTAATAGTTTTATTTGTATTCCTTCCTTTTATATTGACGCCAAAGAAGAATGTCTCGTACCTAATGCACTTATAATAAGTTTATATGTCATTGAACATGAGCTTTAAATAATAAAAAAAAGATCTCATTTTTACCTATATTTTTTTATATTAGATTCACGTTGTATTTTTTATAACAAAATATGACTTTTACTTTTGTAAATTGGTTTAAGTCTCGAAATACTATAGCCAGGAACCTCGGTGTTATGATAATTTGAATATATGTTGTTATTTGAATGTATGTTATAAATAATTTTAAGAAAAATATCCAGTTCTTTAACTTCAACTTATTATGTTTTTTATGTATCTCGCTATTTACCTAATATGATTTTAAATCAAAAATATTGCAAAATAATATAGGCATTGGAAATTAAATATTTTGCTAAAAGTAACACTAAATTATGTCTTCACAAGGACTTTATTTATGTAAAAACTTCATATATAATAAATACTTTAAAAGTTTTTTAAAAAGCTTTTCCAAACAGGCAATATTATTTCTGCCTCTCCGTCCATACATTTATTTTAAAATACTTCTTAGTCTTTGTTATTCCGAAGTGAAACTTTTTATAACTAACACCTTTGCAGCCAAGGAAATAAGTTATATTTTTTGGTTATCAAATTTATATCTGTCTATTATTTTATATCTCTGACTAATGCGTTCTGTTTTTATTATCGTTTTTACATAAATATACTTAATATAATGTTGTTCAAGTGGCATTGTAAGAAATTTTACTTCGGAAAATTAATTATGAACCTTGTAGTAACATCGTTAATCTTTGTCATAAGTATATAATTGTAATTATGGAAATGTCGTGAAAGACATAATGCACTGCGAGATTTGATGAGATAGTTTGTATGATAAAAGTAAATTAATCGGATCATATCAAGATATAAATAATGTATGATAAATAATACCGGAAATATAAATGGTTATGGTTTCGTAGTAAATATATATAAGTATATGAATTGCTAATTAAGTATATAAATATAAAAAGTATATAAATATATATATAAGTAAATTAAGTGTAGGCTGACTTGCAATAAGCAGAACATACCTGCTAGTCTTTTGTTTTAAAAATAAAATATTTCTATGTATCTAGTGTGTAATTGTTTTTTATTGTGTTTTTGTTTCGAGTTAATAAAATATTTTATTATAATCATAACAATTAAACATGGCGATTGCTATTATGTTTGAATATCTTAAAGTACAATGAAAATCAAAACTATTCGGATGAATATTCTCAAAAATATTATTATGTAAACGGCTGAATTTGTTGTTCGGAAATAAACTAATCAGATGAGTAAAAATTTCTTTCAAATTACTTTTATCATTAATATGATATATTATAAAAGTAACTTTAAACTTTCGTTATATTAACCAAATACATATATATTTTAGGTACATACCTTAGTCAAAATATATATAAAATATGTTACCATCGAAGTGTTACCTAATTAAAGTTGTTAAATTAAAGAAAAATTGCGATAAGAATGGTTACCCAATTTCAATGTAATATTAAAAATGTATCATTCCAAATATTCAATTATTTTAACGCTTAATGGCTAACTTAATATGTTAAGATTATTTAATAAATATTGTATGATGAATTTGTAAATATGAAACACAATACTGTTAATAATAAAATGTGACAGGGTTCCTAAAATGAATCCGAACAGTATTATTATTAAATTAACTATAATGTTACATGAATAACTTATTAATTAGAGAGTAGAATTCTAATATGCTACGCCTATTAGCCTTTATTTGTACGGATATAACAATTAGGCTTTATAGAATTTAGAAATCGCGTCAACTAAGCTACTATTATGATATCTTTAATCTGTTAACTATTTTTTATGTAAGATACATTTAAAATATCTCTTAAACTTCAATAATTGAAGGTAACTTATGAACAGTATTATTGTTATACTCTTAGCGTTATATTATATGCCAAATTAATTGCATTCCTTTATTGTAAAAAGTGACCTCGATATTGTAAATATTATTGCAATAAATGTCTTATTAATAATATAAAACAAGTCACAAAATATCCTTTTTACCCAATCATAAACGCGAACGCTTTTTTTAATTTTTACATAACGTGAAATAACTATAATTTTGTTGTTATAATTAACATTAAACAATCATCATTATTGTTATCATCGATCCCTTTATCGTGCCACTGTTGGACATGTGTCTCCTCTCATAATGAGAAGGGATAAGGTCACAGTACGCCACACGAGATTAAAGAATAGAATCAATTTATTTAAAAAAATTCTATATAGCATCGTCATTCACTTTCGCCGTTTTTTTGAATGAGTACTATTTATATTTAAGAATATCTACAACCGCTTTTAATTTTATTTTGTCTTCTAATGGAGTCCATATAAAACTCACCAGCTGACATATAAAGCGATTGTGTCTTCTCTCATATAATATGTTGTACCATGTTTAAAGAATAATGTCAGCTAAGTTTAAAGTCTTGTGCGCAGTAAGATTTTGACTGATTATGTTCAAAGATTGTTTTAAGTATATGATTGTTTAAAATATTGCTTAGACAAGATCAGTTGGCATTAAAAATTTAGTGTGCATGTGACCTTACACTTTTTATTTAAATTAATAACAGACTTTTTCATTAAAAGGTAGTTTAATGTTAATTGTAATAAAAGGATAAATGATTTCAAATGTATCTACATTGTCTATAATTTAATGTAGTGTATTCAAAATGTGATGATTTAATTACATGTGACTAATCTGTTTTTGAAACGTTGTTTTATTTCCCCATTCACTCTGGTCGATCACAGGATAGCAAAGCATGCGAGTTGGCAAAGTTCTTGAGCAGAACCGGTCGGAGAAATATATTATACACGAACCATTCCCATATATTCGACCCCTTGTAATATACGAGTAAGATCAAATGGACACACAACAATGACATTTAATCAACGCAACGAAATCGTTGATGTGAACTAGAATTGTAAGTTTTCAAAACCTAACTTGAGTATTCTTAGTTTATGGGCTTTTAAATATCACAAACTTTTCAATTACTGACTCACTCATTAAAGCCCTAGACCATTGGTTGTACTACTAGCCTATTAGCTCGTACTAATACACGAAACTTGCAAGTTTACATGCAGGCAAATAGTATTTCGCATATTGAAAAAGAAAATATGAGAGAAGATAATATGAAAGAAGCTTATTTTCACATGAGATTTGTAATGTTGTTATCGATATTACAACATGTAAGAGTTTATAAAAAAACGTTTATAAAATCACGCTCGTAATCCCCTAAGAGGTAGCCAGAGGAGTGTAACGCTCCCGCGTTTCACCAATAAAATTTAGAATATTTATGAATGATATTATAAACCATAAAAAATTCAAAATTACGAGAATATTGTCATCATCACGCTAAACCGAAGCCTATTAGACATATTAGAGACCGAAATTAGTCGAATAACAATTAAAAACACAAATATAAAAAATCGAATCAGTTCTCAGTAAGCCAATGTTAAGACCAAAAATTAAACGTAAGGTAACATAACATCACGTCTGTAATCTCAAAAAAGGTAGGCAGAGGAGTGTACTACAAAAACATTGATATGCTACTTGACATGAAATTGAATACTAAGTTGTAAGTAATTTAAAGTTTGTTATATCTACCAAGGAAGAGCCAATAACGTTAATTGCTATTTATTTTCATAGTAATATAAGTTTCAAATTTGAACCGAAAAATAGCGTTTTCGACAACTGACCCAGGCGAAGCTGGTAGTACGGTAACAAGTGATTTCTTACATATAGAAAAATCCAAATATTTTATTATATAGCTGTTTTTTTCGCCTAGATTGAGATTAAATACTAGCAACGAGCAAACATTTCAATCGGATGGGAGTCGGATGGATATACTTGTCCAATTCTACAGATAGGACGATCGCATAAATATTAGATGTATAATGACTAATATACGACTTTCAGGACATTAGAAGAACATAATAAACATCTTCCCACGGTTATCGACGTTTCGATTTTTTCTTTCCCAAGGCTCATCTTACGAACATGTCATACTTGAGTCTTCCTTTTAAAGATTCAAGAATCTTTAGTGGTTAAAGGGAATTTTTTCGTGAAAATAATTGACTGAATGCTGGCTTGTTCCTAATAAAAACAAACAAACTATCATGGGATTTGTATGGGATGGAAGACAAAATTCTTAAAGTTCTACGTAGAATTAAAGTAAATTCGAGATAAACATCTGCATGAAACAAAAGGCGAGAGTTTCAAGAACTTTTTCAGGATACAAAAGCGCTTGTATCTAAGTAGCTTCAAAGTAAAGTGCTTTGTATAGGATTTCAGGCTAACCAAACGCATCAGTATAAGCCCCTAACTCTATGAGACTTGCAACACTCGCAGCCAAGCTTTAAAGTCTCCGCATATTATACTGGCATTGTATGATAAATTTTCTGGGTATATCTAAAAGCAACTATCGTAAATTCTGTAATATTGGTTATGCAGTAAATAATGTAGAATCCAGTGTGTAACGTTTTAACAAACTTTTATTATTACACGGCCCCAAACAATCAACGGGGTTAAACAAACACTGTTAATTGTATTATGAAAGTTTAAAATTCCCCAGCACTCCAGTGACGAAACAAAGTTAGTTATGAGTGCGACAAACACGAGCTTCATGTTAAATTCACTCTTCGTCGAATGCCTTTTGTGCCACCGTACCTGCGAATAAGCAACATGTACAACTAACTTCCCACATTAATTTTATAATTCTGAGAATGGGTTCACTATACAATCCGAAGTCTTTTTTATACCGTATTAAAATTTTGCCGGCTTTCATATACGTAACATCACTTCTATAATACCCGAAGAGCTAGGCAGAGGAACGTAGTTCGCGTGTTTTGTGCGGTCGCTAGTACAATAGTCTGTAACCATCCCCGTACTAGCGATCCCAAAGCCCGGGCTCGAGCCCGAGTCCGCGTCAACACCCCCCCTTTCTTAGCAAAGGGTAAGGGTGTTGAAGGCGCCGACGCCAGAAGTCAATCCGAGTGAAAACTGTGACTTAGTGCAACAAGGATGCAGTGATTAGCGAAAGGGACGCAAATATAGTGAAATCGAAAAACTCGGGGGTAGGTGCAACTACCCTCCGAAAAAGTGATAACCGCGTAGAGCGAGACAGTTGACCTCCTGAGGGTAGTAGCTACCCTCAGTCGAGTTTAATCAACTGTAAGTGACACCGGTAGGTCGAGAAAACCAAAGATGAGTGGCAGAAGAGGCGTACGGAGAACAAGGACCCCAGCCGACCCGAATAGGCGGATAGTCGCCCGCGACTTGTTCACGGGCGTAGTTAGACCCTTGACGGAGGCAGAGAGGGAAGCACTAGAGCCAGTGGCCGGCCCTAGCTCGACACCAGATGCCGGAGTCGATCCACCCCGCCCATCACCACCACCATCATCAGCGAGCACGACTGCTCCAATCGAACCGACGAGAAGGGCATCAAAAATACCCCGACGAGCGTCGGCCACTCCTCCCAAGGAAGAGGCCCCTCCCAAGATAAGGGCAATAGCCTGTTCAGATGACTCGTCATCTGATGATGACGAGTTCCAAATGAGTAGAGAGGGTGAAGACGGTGCAGAAGTTGCTGCAGTAACAGCGTCGGAGGCCATTTTGTGTGTAGGTCCCGCGCGTTCCCCCGTCCCACCCCCCCCCTCCCGGGAGACTTCACCGACCGACATGGATGAGACGGCATGTGTCGAGTTGGCCTTAACATCACCGCCAACAGTCGGTGAAGCCCCGCCTATCCCGTCGGACCACCGCCCTACGATCCCAGAGCCACAGGATAGGGCGAGAATGAACGACGGTGTTAAAACCGTAAGTACAGTTAAAACTAACACGGCTGTCTCGTACGCCGCGGCGCTGGCGGCTCCAGCGCCGCCTAGACCAGCGTCTAGACCAGATTCGCCATCTGGTAGTGCGCAGACTGTGCGACCTGCGAAGGACCAGCAGCAGCAATATCCTCCGATAGTGGCGGAGCGGCTGCCGAACTGGTGTGACCACTTTAAGGTGTTACACGGACACCTTGGTCACGCGCCTAATGCACGCCCGTTCGGCATGGGAGTGCGTTTTATCCCATCGACACCTAACGAGTACCGGGTAATCCAGAGGTACCTGACCGAGTTATCGGAAAAGGAACCGGGACTCTCATGGTATTGTTATACCCCTAGGGAGGAACGCCCCACTAAGGTGGCTATAAAGGGTCTCCCAAGGGAAACAAATCCAGAGAGGGTCACTCAAGCCTTAATCGGCCTGGGCTTCCCGGCTCGATTCACTAGGTTTATCCCTCCACGTCGTGGTAGTCCCGGCTGCGTATTCTACGCGCAGCTGGATCGCATGGCGGATGCGGAGCTCGCGCGCCTTTATGGGGTGAGCGAGCTTCTGTATATGCCGGGGGTGAAGATCGAGGGGTGGACCGGCCGGATTGGACCGCCTCAGTGCCACCGCTGTCAAGCGGTGGGCCACGCTTCGATCAATTGCCACCGGCCTGCCAAGTGTATCCGGTGCGCGGGGAATCATGTAGTAAGGGACTGCACGCATCCTCGCGATTCCCTCCCCAAGTGCGCCAACTGCTCGGGGCCACACGCCGCTAATGATAGGTGGTGCGGGTACCTGAAGCGAATGGCGCTTAACCCTAAAACCCACCCGTCCCGAAAGAGCCTCTGCACCGGGCTCGGCGCCTCCCAGCGGTCAAGCGCCGCCCGCCACTACGGGTATCCGACACCAGCGTATGGTGGAGGAACCGGCAACCACTACGGGGGCTTCTCTAATGGCACCAGCGAATCCGCCGACTGTGGCGCGTAGCACGAGTACGCGTCCCAGCAGGCGGCGGACCGCGCGGTTGCGTAAACGGGAGGAACGACTAAGGGCGAAGACCGCCCCCGCTCCTGCCCCGGCCAAACCTAACAAAAAGGGTAAAAAACCCATAGCTAAACCCAAAAGTCAAAAACCGGCCCCTCCCGTAGTGGACGCGCCGGTACCACAAACCATAACTGCTCTCCCTACTCCAGCACCGGCTGCTGCTGAGGCGAAGGTAGGTAGGGGTAAACAGCGGCGAGGTCCTGAAGTTCAGGGCCGACCAGCAGAACCCACTGAGAGCCTCGACGCCTCCGTCAGCCCGGCGTTGCCTCCGCGGCCTCTGCAGGCTCTGGGGTTCAACACGCCGGCCAGTGACCTGGTAGCGGCAATAGTCACTATCAGCGAGGCTATTGCGCGGTACCCAGAGCTTGTAGAGGTTCTGCGCGGTATCATCTCCGGCTGTCTAGGGCTCCAAAATGGTTAACCTAAGGGTACTGTATTGGAACCCAGGAGGCGTCTCCAAGCAAACACCTGGTTTGAGGCGTCTCGTCCAGGAGCAAGACATTCATGTAGTGCTCCTGGGGGAGACTAAGCTGCGCCCGACCCAGGACTTCAGGATACCGAACTATTTCGTGTACCGCCGCGACGAGGTTGCGCCGTCCGGAATCCCCTTCAGGGGTACGGCGGTCGCGGTCCGTCGCGATGTGGTACACGACGTACTACCCTTGCCGACGTACTCATTTACCCGATCCATAGGGACGGTGGTGAGTATGTCGGGAAGAGACTTGCGGCTGTTTGCAGCTTACCGCCCGCCTTGTCCCTCTTTCGACCCGCAGGACATCGCTAACATCTTGGACGGTAGTAGTGCGACCCTGCTGGCTGGCGACCTCAACGCCAAGCATACGGCTTGGGGATCCAGAGTCGTCAACCCTGCAGGGCGCATGCTTTATGATGACTCCGAGGCGAGAGGGTATGAGGTGCTTGGGCCAGAAGCACCCACCCATATCCCCACGGACGAGTCCTACCGGCCCGATGTCCTGGACATCGTACTCCACAAGGATCTTCCTTGTCCGGTCCATGTGGAGGTGCTGTACGATCTGGACACACAGCACCTCCCCATACTGATCACGCTCGGCCTGGGGGCCGAACATGTGGCGCTCCCACGATCTCGTCGCAGAACGGACTGGGAGCTCTTTCGAGGTCATATGGCCTCAGTCCAACTGGTAGGGTCGCCCTCGACACCGGACGGGGTGGAGGACGCCGTTCAGGCCTTTATGGCAGCGGTTCAAACCGCACTGGCGGCGTCCACTACTACCGTTCCGGTGAAGAGCCGATGCGACCAGCTCCCCGTCCGTTTGCAGCGCCTGCTTAAACGCAAGCGCGAGCTGCGACGAATCTGGGCGCAGACCCGGTGCCCCCGGGTCAAGCGTGAGCTAAATGCGCTAGCTGAGAGGCTGTCTGGGGAGATGAGGGAGCACCGCGGAGCCACCTGGGAGGCGGTAGTCGACCAGGCTGGTGAAAACGAAACGTCGCTCCATCATCTCAGCAGACAGCTCACTCGCGCCAAGGCTCCCGTCTGCCCATTGCTTAATAGTGATGGCAGACGATGCTATGCGGCGCAGGACCGAGCTGAGATCCTTGCGGGGTACATGGAAGAGCAATTCTCTCCTCACCCCGCGGACCCTGCCGCCTGCGAACACTATGCGTTGGTGGAGAACCGCGTCAGGGACTTCGTCAGTGGCCCGATACCGACACCCGAGGGGGTGATATTTATCGCACCCTCGGAGACTCGGAAGGCCGCCCTGCGACTACCAAAGCGCAAGGCACCAGGCCCTGACGACGTCCCAAATGTGGCACTAGCTATGCTGCCCAAAAGGGCCACGGTCGTATTGACCCGGCTCTACAATGGTATGATCCGCACGGGCTACTTCCCTAACACCTGGAAGCTGGGCAAGGTAATCGTCCTCCCCAAGCCGGGGAAAGACCGTCGTCTCCCGGCTAGTTATCGCCCCATCACGCTGCTGCCTACCACAGCG
>DWEG01000444.1:0-11144 GCA_018245845.1 Apyrrothrix hygieia | reverse complement strand
AATAACAATACAATACTATATTTTCACAATATGTCTGGCCCGTTGGTGCAGTGGTTAGTGAATCAGAAGGCCCTTTGTGGAGATGTTATTTGTCGACTGCCTCGTTTGTCAAGTGGTTGCAAACGCAACTGCCGATTCAGAGGTCTTCGGTTCGAATCGCGGGTCGGGTACTGTTGGATTTTGCTAAATTGAAAATTTCTAATAGTGGCTAAGAGTCAGCATTTGTGTCTGGTGTATAGCAATAGGCTCACCAACCATTCCACGGTGGGACGTAAACGTAACTGGTGATACGTAGGAGAGTAGATGCCACACTCCTCTGCCTACCTCTTCGGGAATTGCAGGCGTGATGTTACGTTTTGTAATTATTTTAAACTTGCATCGCAGAACTTATACGAATTGTATTTAACTGTAACTCTTAATAAAATTAACATGAGACCACATCGCCTATATAACCCACTGGGTACCCCATACTGGCATATAACAGACACCAATTACGAGCACCTAATAAATTAAAAAAAATCTATTCTATCTTACTTTATTCAAATAGCTAAGGCTTAAGAATATGTATGTGTCCTAGAATCACTTGAGAAGCAGAAAGAGCTGTAGCAATTTCAATAAGAACTTTTAAAACTAGAATGTACCAAGCATTGTCCCATTGTTTGCGATGACAGAAACTTGGGCGGCTCTATTTTCCTTGTTCAATTCCACACTGCACGTAGACTAGGAAACTTTAATCATTTCACTGAAATTACAAGGATAATTTTATTATCTTATTGTTATTCTACATTCAACTGCCGTCGTTTTTCTTTTATCTGTGGTAAATTAATCAAGAACAAGCAATCACAGTTATATGACTAAAGTAGACATTTGGGTATTCAAGAAATATTCTATAGCCATTTTAAGATAAAGATCATGTTGGCCACCAAACCGGATGTAGCGCGGGACGATATCCGTTTCACAAACCACGCAAATTTCCCTTCCGGTAGGGGTGGTTTCAGTTCAGTTATATTATGTAGGTACTGAATAACGCATATATGAAAATCAAAAAAGTAAAAAAGGGTGATGAATATAGAAGAAGCGCGGCAGGTCTGTAAGGATAGAGATATTTGGCACTCAGTGCTCTCTGCATACCCCGTAAGGGACCTGGCGTGAAGATATAATAATAATAATAATAATAATAATAAAAAAGGAACATGCTTGTCAGGTCTGTAAGGATAAAAATTTACTCGGTGCTCTCTGGCTACCCCATAGGAGATCTGGCGTAACTATATAATAATAATCATCAAAATAAATCTATAAGTTATTACTAAGTTCGAGAAAATTCTACCGACGGGCATTATCACTGCACGTTTACTCTCAGAACACTACCTATATTTTCATTTTACTCCCTTTTACACAAATAGGAATAGTTCATGCATGCTTTCGATGTAAATACTACGACATTAAAATAAAAAAAAAACAAAAGCAAACGTATATTTGTTATAAAATACTAAAAACACAATCTTTAACTTTTTTTTTTTCTTATTTTCATTTAGTTATAGGCTCGCGTTTGACTGTTATCCCATCTGATGGAAAACGGGATGCAGCCTAGGATGCAGCACGCTTGCCTAGGAAGTGCCCATTTACTCTTGTTTTGAATAAATCCAGGTTGTATGACCCGGGAAAAACAGAAACAGGAAACAGGAATAGTGGCCATTTCATTGGACGACCATTTTAGCTCTATGTAGATAAATAAAGATATCCCCCAGCTTGACAAATTAGCTCTGCAGCGACCGCCGCAGTGTGCTAAGTCAGATTATCCCGGTTCAAATATAAGAGTACCGTTTCTGTCGCCCACTCATTCCGTTTACACGTAATTTGTAAACGACAACTATAGCCTTTTATCCATCAATCATGATCAAGGACAATGATATGAGCTTAGAATAAGTAGTAATTATTTTCATGAAATCTTTATATTAATGTACCCAAATTGAATTTAATTAAATAATATAAATATTTCCAACTGAATAAGAGATAATATTAAATTATACAAACCATAAAATTACTCAAATTTTCTACCGTCAAACTTATATACATATATATATTTGTATGTATACATATGAAATGTATTAAGTATAATTTAATAAATAGTATTGAAAATTAACTACTAATTACATTTTTTTTTCGTCGACGGTGACCCAATATTCAATAAACTGAATGAACAAATATGTATATTATAAATTAAATCATCCTTACGTATATTGTAAATGCTTAAGCAACTCTGTCTATTACTTTTACATCACGCATAAATATGTCTTTGAATTGAAACAAACATCGTCGATAGTTAAAAATGAATCTTTAAAATCAACCCCTATTTTTTAAGCTTTAATTTAAGAGTCCATAATTATTACGTAAATAAGGTCTTCGGTAACGCCAGAGGAGTCTGTTAAATAAAAATATAAAAAAAAACGAAACATGATACAGGACTTAGTTCGGTTATCCAGTGACCGGAGCACCGTGTAACAACTTGTAGTTCATGAAACGCAACTTTGTTGAGCAAACCAAAATAAAGTTTCGCGTCGCATCGGCGAACCAAAATGTAATGAGTTTTATTATACTTGTTTCAGTTTTGTTCAGTTAACAATTAATATTATACGTGTTGTGTTAATGGCTTACATGTGTATATTAATTTATAAGTTGTTAGTGTAACATATATTAACTATCAGTAGCAATAATCAAGTACTTCTTTCTAAAATTAATA
Organism: Apyrrothrix hygieia; assembly: GCA_018245845.1. Classification (NCBI taxonomy): domain Eukaryota; kingdom Metazoa; phylum Arthropoda; class Insecta; order Lepidoptera; family Hesperiidae; genus Apyrrothrix; species Apyrrothrix hygieia. The sequence goes on along the minus strand of DWEG01000444.1, from coordinate 8,404 downwards.
AAACGATCAACCAATCAATAGCGTTTATTAATCATTTAATGAAATTTAAACGTAACATCACGCCTGTAATCCCCGAAGAGGTAGGCAGAGGAGTGTAGTACACTCCCACGTTGCACCAGTTACGTTTACGTCCCATAATGGAATAGGCGGTGAGTCTGTTGCCTTACACCGGACGTAAATCCAGACTGTGAGCCACTACTAGAAATTTTAATTTAGAAAAATCCAATAATATCCATCCCGGAATTTGGACCCGGTACCTCTCGGATCGGCAGTCGCGCTTGCAACCAACACGACCGACAAGGCTTATGTTTACCTATTTAAATACAGTAAGCTCTATTTTATGTCCAGCTTTTAGTAGCAGACCGAGGACAGCTGCAATAATGAATTGTTAAATTACAACATTGCAACCCTGTGTCCTTATCGGGACATAATCACGGTCGCTACACATGTATGTATGTACATATGTTTGAAGATTTTAGTAAAAATTATTGCTACCTCGTATAAAAGGCTTAACAGGATCGCTTCTAGCTCATGAGTCTGGAAGATCTGAATAATAATGACTTATATATTTCAGTGTACAAATGCTGTATATTTGGGATAAAATAAATAAAAGTACTTACCTTGACGACCTAACCGCGACGACCACTCTGCGGGCAACCGTGCCCAATATTAGCAGCTATCGCCAACCGTACTCACTATCAGAAGATTATGACATTATACAAATAATCAATTATTATTTCCATAGATTGCGATGTCATTAAGGCGCCTGATTAGATCCATGGTTTACTTTACCGCATAATTTAAAAGAAATATACCAATAATTCAATTTTATAGGCATGACAAGTACGTACGCCAAGTTGAGGACAAACGACAATGACAGTCAGACCATGTGCGAACAGAGTCAGGCGGAGACGGGTTGTGGATGATGATTTTTACGTTTTACAATCAATAATTGTAATATTCGCATACATTAATGTAATAAGTACAAAAAATCGAACTTTGTTATTAATTACCCATACTGTTATTATTCTTAGAAGTTATTATTGTAAGTCTGAATGTAATAGCTACTATATTTCTCTCACAAAACTGCTAATCAAATACCTAGTATTGCCCATTTACTTCAAAATGCAATTTTATTTGTTTATGTTATTTTATGCAATTACCTAAATTTCAAAATTATTTAAATTTCTTGTAAGCTCCAGTATATTCACTGACTAGGCATTTTGAACTAAGAGCAAAGGAAAAAGACGATGAAAACCAAAAAATAAGGTTGTGAGTGTTTCCTATTTAGAAAAATAGCGACCACGTTCTTTTCTAGATATATTCTATACCTTCTCACACAATTACAACTATAAAATCCAACTTTTGTGAAAGACCAGTGATCCGATTTTTTTTTGTTTTTGAGTAAATAATAACAGGAATACCAAATTACTGCCTCGTTTGTTTGTGTTGGTTGCACGCGCGACTGCCGATCGAGAGGTCCTGGGTTCAAATCCCGGGTCGAGTACTATTGGATTTTTCTACAAATAGAATTTTTAGTAGTGGCTCGGCGTCTGAATTTGTGCCCAGAGTATGGCAATAGAGTCACCACTTATTCCATATGGGGACGTAAACGTAACTGGTGAAACGTGGGAGTGTACTACACTCCTCTGCCTACCTCTTCGGGGATTACGATTTGATGTAACATTTACGTACCTTTAAAAGTATAAATGTACTGTGTAAAAAAGGAAAAAAAAGTAAAGTATAAATGTGTAGTATATAAGGCCAACTGTATTGACATTTGCGATCTATATAACAATATGTTAGGATAGTCCGTTCCACAATGTCCTACAGAGATAATTATTATGTTCGCAATCGATATTAAGTACTAAACAAGCAATCAGTGCACCTCCCACTTTAACATTCATAGGATATTGGCCAATTATCAGTCTGCATATGCGTGATCTTTGACAATGTTTGACTATTACGTACTTGTAACCAAAGCTACATAGTGCATTTAATCGTTAAGTTAAAAAGTTGTTAAGGGTTATGAAATATTGCAACAGCATCTTGCTGTTGAGCATCTTGATGAAGTATGATCCGCTATAAGAGAAAGGGTGCTCAGCACAAGCGCAATGGTGGACATAAAACGTTAAAGATATTACGACTGTCTCCAAAAATACAGCACTGTAATATTTTAAAGACATGTTTGACAGTATACTTTCTTATAAACTGATATGTAAAAAATGTTCAAGAATCTAATGATAGACTTAAAATGGTCTAAAGATTTGAATCAAAAACGCGCGTCGCACCAACCTTCTATCTCCAACACACAGCCACATTAAAAATGGCCGCGCAAGTGTTGAATATTTCAACACTCTGTAATAACACCGGAAGTTTCAACCCTTCGTTAACCTATCGTCAATCATGCTTCGAGTTCGTTAGGACGGGTCGTTTGGACCCTGTGATTATTAATTTATAAAAGTTATCGCCCACCCAAATTAAACTGGGAGAAATGTGTTTTGTATATAGTGTATTGCGTATAAACGATGATTAATTTAAACGGTCCCTGTTGGCTGATCCTGACACTGAACATTGACGTTGTTACCACCATCATCGTTAACTCTTTATCAGTCCACTACAGGACACGCGGCTCCTTTCAAGATGACAAAGGTTAAGAAACTTAAGATCATAGCTCGACAAGCTGGTCAAGTGCGGCTTGACAGACTCGATATGCCTTTGAAAACGTTATGGAAAACTTTGAAGAGTGCAGAGAATGATGAATTTTTGAAATTAATAATAATTCCAAGTAATATTTAATTCTGAAAACGCATAATTTTGTAAAGAAAAAGTTGTATGGCAGGATTTCAGGAACCTAGGACCCAGAATCGGGAGGCTGAGTTCTATGTAAACCATCAGGCAGTTACTGGTGTGACAATTAGAAAAAATTGGCAAATATTTCATGTACTTTCTATGTAATAAAGGATTCAAAGGTTATTTTTAAACAAGTATGTAAAAGAAATCGAAAATAAAAGTGAAGTGCGAAAAGATCTAAAAAGTTGAAGTGAGAGCAACAAAAATAGCTTCCGTTTCATTTATAGCTCAGCCCGACTGTTTTTAACAATTACTACATCTCGTATACATACAAGCACACATACATACATTTAAACATACATACATACATACGTGTATCTAGATTTTCGTGCTACGGAGTTGAAAGAAATGAAATGGAAAGGACATCTTATGCGTACAACGTACGTGACTGCGTCATTGGTCGAGCGCTTGCAAGCTCAACTGCTGATCGAGAGGTCCTGGCTTGAAATCCCGAATCGGGTATCCTTAGATTTTCTTACTTAGCTTTTCTAGAAGTAGCTTGAAGTCTGAATTAGTGCTTTGTGTATTGCAACAGGCTCACACCCTATTATATAGTGGGACGTAAACGTAACTGATGAAACGTGGGAGTATACTACTACACCTCTCTGCCTACCTCTTCGGGGATTATAGACGTGATGTTTTTTTTTATCTTATGCATGAATTAAGTGGCAGTGGAAATAGCAGAAAGGGAAAGACTGAAATCTTACAAAAAACATGATTAATTAGGCGTTATCTGTCCATAGGTGACAAATGAGTCGCCTCAGTTTCATGTGTAACAATAGCCTCCCGAGCTGGAGGCAAGTAATATTATAAGGGTGTGTCGTAAGGCTGTTGCTTTGCCGATAACGCGTGCAAACAACATCAATATATTGCTGTCGGCGGCGCTGGGGGTGTTTCGGGAGAGCTGCCGCGTCGATGTTATTTTCTTCGTGACTTTTTATATATATTTGAGACCTGACATTAACTTGAAATCCTGGGAATTTTATTTCATTATTGTTGTACTATTTAATAGTATCTATTGTTAATAATTAATAAAGGATAAAATATAATTTTGTTCATTACAAAAAGTTCGAGGTCGTAATTATAAAAAAAACATTAAAGATATTATTAATGTTCTTAAATTATTAAATTGCAATGTTGATAAATAGCTGGACGTGAAAACTAAAAGTATACTTAAACTTTCATTTCCCCGTAGTCAAGTTAAACTGTTAATTGGTGCTTTATTGATGTATAGCTAGTTAAATAGTTCAATAATTAGTTAACTTACTTAGTATCAGCTGACGTGGGTTCAATTCCCACCTAGGTAAACCACAGTGCGATCAGCATGAGTATTTGTTATGAGTCTAGTTATAAAATTATCTAAATAAAAGTCTATTTAGAAGTATTTCATAATTTGAGATCAAATGGCAGTATGTATGAGTTGCCCCAATACAATATTATTACTATCTAATAAATAAAATGACAAATAAATAATTGCAGTTCATGTAAAAACGCGTAATTTGTGACGGGTTCAATTTTGCAAAATGAAATGTTCCAGACGCTCTGTTGGCGTCAAATGGAATAAGCAAACGTTAAAAGTATAACATAATTTCATGAAATAACTCGCGCTGTTCAGATGTTTTCAGACGAAAAAGAAAATTTACCTCCGGAATTTTTATTTCGGTCCACATTTCATTTTTTGTAGTTTTACTTAAAAAACAAGTACTTAAGTTGTTAATTACTTTATAAAAATCTATTTTTTTAAATGTAACTATTGAAATGGATTACGGGCATAATGTTACGTTTTTTTACTTTAGATATACCGCCTTAATGAAGAAACAAATTAATTTGTCAAGAAACAAAACTTTTACATATATAATTAACAACAACAAACAACAGTAATATTACATAAACGAGTACACGAGAGTGATGAATGTACAAGGAGCACGTCGGGTCTGCGAGGATAGAGATATTTGGCGCTCGGCGCTCTCTGCCTGCCCCGTAAGGTACTTGGCATTAATATAATATATAGTAATAATAGTACAAGTGCCTCGTTGGTCGTGTTGGTTGCAAGCAAGTCAAATCCAGGATCGTGTACTATTGAATTTTTCTAAAAATTACAATTTCTAGTAGTGGCTCGGAGTCTGGATTTGTGCCCGGTGTGGCAATAGACTCACCATCTATTCCATATTGGGACGTAAACGTAACTGGTGACACGTGGGAATGTACTACACTCGTCCGCCTACTTCTGCGGGGATCACAGGCGTGATGTTACGTATTAGTACAAGTTATGAATAGTTACAACCATTTACCCTGCCCAATCTTTGTCGCGGAGAGCCACAAAAGCTTGACAACCTACAGAATTTAGATAAATCGCGACGCGCAGTACTATTAACTTAACCGGTAAAAGTGATCAAAATAGTTCTTTAGATAAACGGCAATAGTAAAAATAATATATAAAATGGCTCGTAATAAATGTCTATCGATACCCACGTCCCATCACTACGACTCCGGACCCCGAGCAGGCGAAGTCCGCGCGATATACCCCGTGTGCACAGGCCTCAAGGCTCCGTTGTTTAGATACGGATAAAGAAAATAAAACTGAAACTCGCTCTATTTATTTTTATTTTTGTTATTTTCCGCGGTACAGTTATCTCGGTATACATAGCTTATTTTTGTACTTAGTGTTTAGTTAAATTTATTTTCGGGTATGTTTTACTGCTAATCCTTTAATCGCTGTAGATAGGATTTTAAATTGACGGGAAAAGGTGACAAAAGGTGTGGTACATGTAGATATATGTATGTATGTATGATAAATGTCGATATATGTATAAATGTGGTTTATATTCTTGTGGAGTTTAAACTTAACTAAAATGCAGAGAGTAAGCGTGCAAAATATGTGTAGCATTGGACTGACACAACGATGATGATGAACTAACAAAATGGTCACACAAAGGAAAGTGGTTGCCGCTGCCGGGTTCCAAAAAAATGTTTCACATGTATGAAGAGAATAATGAATGTAGAAGACTGCTGAAAGCTCTAGAAGGATAGACATATATGGCACTAGGTGCCCTCTGCCTACCCTGTGAGGGAACTGGCATAACAATGTAATCATAATATTTGTTTTACTTTCTTGAGTAACCTTTACTTTACCCAATTGTCTGAAATATATTTCCGAGTTACATTGTTGAACATATTAGATATTTGCAAGCCTTACAAATAATGTTCCACCGGACATATCACATGGTAACAGATGAATCGTGGGTGTACCTTTGCCTACCGCTTCGAAGAACGACAGGCATGATGTTTTTTATGAATACATTTTCTGGAAAAACGTACACAGAAAGTAAACACAATGAGCGTAGTACAAACTACTGGAAATAATAAAATGGCCGCAAAAATCTATACATTAAATACACGGACAGGTGCAATGAATACAATGGCAGGTTTAATTAAAAATACAACCGGAAGCGGGGCGCCGCCATGTTGATTGAAGTGTGACCAAGGTACGTGGACATCTGGGAACGTCCTGATTGGGGATACTTGCAAATTGGGAGCGTGTTAAAGCTATTTTTCATAGAATATAAGTTGATGCACACATGAATATCTACGAAATGCTGGAATAAGCTGGATGCTGCAACCGAAGTTAGAAAACGATGGCGCTCGTTAGAGATCTATATATGTTTAGTAGCGGAGTGAGATAAATTGATGATGATGTTGATGATAACAAGTTAATGTAAAAGAAGTTTGTTTCTCTGCAGTATTGACAGTCTAAAAGTATGTGAATGCTCGAGCCACATTTATCCAACATAAATTAGCAGATTCTATTAGTGGCCAACGCTAAACGCCGTCGCCTGCTGGTTCATGATAAAAGTGCATTTGCATATTTTCACTGTTCGTTTTTATTACTTAAAATATTACTACTAATATTAACTTCGAAATTAAGATCTTTAAATGTTTTGGCTCTTTTAGAATAACAATAGTACATATGTTTCTTATGTTTCAGTTAAATGTTCAATTTTAAGTAGCTTTTATTTTTTTCGACTGCTCAAAGATTTCATTATATTCACAAAAAATCTTAAATATAATCTTTACACAAACATTTATACAAACCTTAAAGCTATGAATCACAAAGGCCGAACCTATATTCTTCGACCCTCGGCCTCCGCCGACCGCGCCACACAGAGAAGTACTGAGGTAGACTTAACAAAAACAAGAGATCGTGTATTTTAGACATTGCTACATCAAATAATATTTTAAACTGGAGCGATAGGCTCCGAAAGTGCCGTGTATGAAAAGAGCGTTGAATGTAGAAAAAGCACGTCAAGTACGTAACTAAGATTTATTTGACATTCGGTGTTCTATACCTATCCCCATGAGAAACCTGGCGTGATGATGTAATAAATAATTTGATATAGATATACATATAAAACGTAAGATCACGCCTGTAATCACCGAAGAGGTAGGCAGAGGAGTATATTACACTCCCACGTTTCACCAGTTACGTTTACGTCCCAATATGGAATTGATGTTGAGTCTATTGCCATACACCGGGCACAAATCTAGACTCCAAGCCACTAAAACAAATTCTAATTTTAGAAAAAAACAATAGTACTCGACCCGGGATTTAAACCCAGGACCTCTCGATCGGCAGTCACACTTGCAACCAACGCGACCAACGAGGCAGTCAAAGATACATAAAGAGATACATATAATGCAACTCAATACCTACTTTATACACATACATATGTATATTATTTAAATGTATATCGCAAACACGGTAGTCCTGCAGTGTATCCACAATTCGCGGTGACGGAGCGCACCTGTAAAACGCTACATGGAAAATCACTCGAGCGCCGTGTGTCGTGAATTGACGATCATTGGGATATATCAGAGCAGAGTTTGTGCGAGTACTGACACTATTTTTAGCGGGCGCTACTACGATAACATGGCGACGATAACTACACTCAGCAAGAGTCAGCTGACAAAATTGTATTTATTTTACTGTTAAATGTTTCATGAGTGCTTATATACGATCAATTGAGAACTCGCTGCAATCGACGGGAGCTCGTGAAGAAGAACCTCCAATAGGTTCCGACCTAACCGTAAATCATACATATGCGATGATGTATTTATTTTTTTGACATCGAATCTAATTATTCATAAGCCATCGACTATTTAAAATTTGACATGCTATATTTAATAAATTGCTTAACGATTGGTGGTTGTTTTGGCTGGCAGTTACCAATCACCAATGCTTATGAAGAGTTAGAGCATTAGACAACATACAAAGAGCGTTGTGAGTCTCAACATAAGCGTGTTTTTTATTATATAATCACGCCAGATCCTCTACAGGGTACGCAGAGAGAACCTGAACCTGTTAAACGTAATAAATGTGCCAATAATTAAAAACACATATAGATTTTCATTTTCCATTATTAAATTTCGAATGAAACTACCCGCATTCTTTAATGCTGAGGAAAGTTAGATTTTTTAATATAAAAACACCTGAATGAATTATTCCTGCAGGTTATTTTCGCTTCTCCCGCAGGCCGTGATCCTCTCTAGTTCA
>DWEG01000443.1:0-11154 GCA_018245845.1 Apyrrothrix hygieia | reverse complement strand
ATTCGTTATTGATATTTTCTTTAATCAATGGACCTCACTGGCTGGAAGTGTCCATAGGTTTAATCGGACCAGTGGCCAAGCACGATTACGATACGGTACACAACAAATAACACAATTATGTACCGCATCCGTATATCATACCCTACAATAGTCATTGCCTTTTGTTACGTTTCGCACCACTAGGTGCGTTTGCAAGATTAATAGTGTCACCGAATGCACGTCTAAGACGAGCTATTTGGCACTGATCGTCATCGCAGTAGTTAGCGTTGACACCGGGACACCTCTACATTATGCAACGGAGCACGACCGGTGCGAAGGCCTGGCGTGGTCTCAGTATATATCGCCTTCAATGGGTTTCTTCGCGATTTTTCTTAAGCATTTAAAATTTAAAAATTTAAAAATGAAACATTCAAAGTAATATCACATAAGTCACCAGCTTTACTTGTTCTAATGGAATATTGTAAACAATAATAATATACAATAGGATAGTGAAAGGTACTTATACCTGATTGAGGGATTTACGAGCAAGCAAAATGTGCTGTCGGTGTCTAATTATGTTGACCTAAAAATCCATGAATACGTCACCCAAAAATGAAAGCTAATTTTATATTTCCATATACTGCCAATGTCGTGGCTATTGAATGATATTTAAAAATATATAGATATTATTAATACCAATACAATATAGTCACAACATTGGTTGTATATGTCAATAAACGAAATTTCACAAATGTGTCATGTTTAAAACGTTACAAATGTATGAAAATTGGACAAGATGAGACCGGAAAAGTGATTACCTATAAGAGTTAACGAAGATGACATCTTAAGGAAGCGTTATTTTTTTTATAAGTTAAGTGAAGATTATTTATTTTGATTGGAAGATGGAATATGTATCAAATGCATAGATCGTAACATCCGTGTTCGGGACAAAGGTAATGAATGACGAAACAAACCTGGAGTTTATGGCCTAGTTTGTGTCGCAACTCCTGAAAGTAGTGTTCATGTTCGGACACGATGTACTCGGACACGGGCTTGTTGCGGCAGTAGGCCTCGTACAGGAACATCCTCTTCTCGAGGAACCGACGGAACAGGGGGCCCAGCAGCTCGGGCGCCTCAATGCACGCCTCCAGGTCGCAGAGGAACTTGCTGCACATACACATTACAATCTTATCGCACGAGTCCCGTGCAACGCTCCCGAGCTACGGCAATCCGCAAAGCTATTTTATTTTCAATCACTCAATGATCATTTGCGTTTTTAGACATTGATAAATTTTACATTTGCTTTGTGCGGCCGTTGCTTAAAAATATCGTATTAATAAAGACACATGTGCGTATTAGTCGCATGGCGTCAACGCGAAGCTCAGCAATGCTGTTGAGAACATATCAGTATACAATGTAATATGCAATAATTCGAAGCGGATCACATACTATTTACTTCCAAGATTAGATACGTACGTTTGGCCATTTTGTGAAATGGGCCGACTGGCCTATATCCGCTCAACACATATCACGCAGTTATTTTAGTATACGCATTCATTATCTCGTCTGCGGGTTTATTGTTCATATCGCCAGATTGTAACGAAAATCGACGACAAGCGACGAAAAGAGAGTTTAACGAAACTGGACTTTCTGTTGAGCTGTTTAAATTTGTTTTCATGTACATGTTAATACAAAATTGATGCCAAGTTACTCACTCGCGATGCCATTCATAAATGGCCTCGATGTTCCCGAATATCATGCGGTGACGTCGGTCGCGGAGACCGTCGGGCAGGGCTGGGTCGGCGTTAGGGTCCTGCACAAGATAATGTATTTTAAAACGTAACCAACGTACGCATATCTACTTTACAATCATATAACATACTGTATTTGCTGGAGTGAATATTTTTAAGAGCGGGTAATTTCGAAAAAGCAAAAAAAAAGCCTTACGCATATGTAACCTTGATTTAGTGAATACAAAAACGGCCGATCTTGTGAGTCATGATTTTCATAGCTATAATGTACTACATAATATGTATCGTTGTCAATATTTCCCGAAGAAACATCTATTAGGAGAGTTTCATGATAACCGTGACCGCTTTTTGTTAATTTTGTAAATAGATTACAGTGAGCATATAAATAAACAGGATGGAATTTTCTAATGACAACTGGAGGAAGAGTACTCTAATTATTGGAGATTTCATATCTAAAATGGTATTTCCCATTTAATGAATAAATTACGTCATATATAAATTTATTGAGAATTAGTAACAAGTAATCCGATGGACCCTTGAGTAAAAGTGCTTTATCTTTTCCTTTATGATTTTCGTTGCATTTAGTTTACCATGTTTGTAAAAGAGATTTGGTCCTTATGATTGACCCTATCAATTGTGCCAAAAAAGTAGTGTTGCTTTTTCGAATTTTAGCTAGTTCGATTAATGGCAATCATATTTTCAAAAATCTTTGAATGCAGTTCTGTTTAATTTAAAAAATAAATGAATATTTCCTTTTAGTAAATTTTTCATCTCCGCTAATTAGAGTACTTTCACACTTTCACACAATTTCCCATCAGGTGGCGTTGCAAAATTCCAACCTGTAAATTAACCTAAATAAAGAAGAGAGAGATAATGGGATTGTTTCTCCAGTATGCTTCACTGAGAGATGTAGCTAAATTGGAGATTAAAATACAAGACAGAAATAACGGTGATAAATAGAAATAAAAAGCTTAGAGAGGAGCTAAGAGATAGGCAGAGACAGAAAGAGAGTAAAAAAGGAAAAGGGAAGGTGATGGGATGTAAGAAGTATGTAAGAGGAAGGGATGGGTAAAAATCGACTGGGGAGGGAGTAAGAGATTGGTAAAAGGAGTGAAAAGAGGAAAGGAGATTGAAAAAGTATACTCACCGCCATGTGCCTCATGTATCCTTCGACGATGAGGCGCAAGTCGGACACGTACACAACCTCGGTGTCGTAGAGCTCGCGCAGGACGTATTCGCGCTTGCGCAGCACGCCCTCGAAGTCGAGGCCGGGCGTGGGCGGCGGCTCCTCGTCCTCGGCGCCCGCGCCGCGCCCCGCGCCGCTCGCGCCGCCGTGCTGCTCCTACACCAGCCCCGCAATACACCGTCAAAGCCTTTCTGTATACAAGGCTCCTCATAAACGACGACTTTTAACAGCCAGGTCACATCAACAAGTCCGTTACACACAATGTTCAACCTGCGAGCGTTGATGTTAATTGCTAAAAGTAGTCGTCTACGCAAACATTTACCGACAATGCTTATGTAATTACTGTTGTAATAAAAAGATCAAGCAAATTATTTCAATGTAGCTAATAGTTACCTAAGATACAACGATGAGAAAATATATTTAAAAAAATGTTTACCATTATATCCTAGTTTTACAATTGCACATATAAGTTATATATCTTTATTCACCGTAGGTTTATTCGCTATGGGACGACTCTAAGCAAGAAGAAACGCCTACATTACTTTTAATGTACGCAATAAAAACAATCCCCCCTAAATCTACATCGAGGCGTTATACAATACAAATTTAATGTACCCCACTCGTATTTCATTGAGTCCTTAAATATTGTCAAAAGCGGATCCCATAAAACCAGAATTTGAGGAACAATATTTTTATATGGTCATCAAGTAACTTACGACTCGCATTGAACCTCTTTTGATTTTATTATGATGTTTTAAAATTAAAATATCACGTTTGTCGTATAATTAAAAGATCTAAATACACAGCAACAAGCCTCCAAATATATTACTGTGGTAACTGACAAACTACACAAAAGCAAACAGCTGTTAGGAAAAATTTCCTTCAGTAACACTAATGATGTTGATAAGATAATACACTCTACTATATAGAAACTTGCATGCAGCACGGGAAATAAATATAGTCGTGGTTGTAGCTATACTTGTGACGGGAACTGCTTCGATGAGTTCGACACGCAGCATAGAACCCCCATAGACGAATGGCTACGAACGAAATAAGCAACAACTCCAAAAACAAAAACCCCATAGCATATTACTCTACTGATAAAATGTTTTACAGCAAGTAAAACCTTTCGTATATACCATAAAATCAAACCAATTAAATCTCGTAAATCGCTCTCCATGTGTTGTTCGGTAATAGTGGGTGATTTTTCAGTTTTATTTCACCTTACGCGAATTAAAGTGACAGCTGACACGATGATGTCAGAGCGCGCGCCGAGATGTGTACGCGGCATGTGGTCGGTGCGGCGATGTTCAGCGCGCACACTAAACAGTTCTAAATGTGTACGAGTTCATACTTGGCAAGGGCACATGTGCCGAGGAACTTCCACCGTGTACAACATGTTGCGTGTCTAATTCGTAACAATCGAACACCAAAGGGAGAGCGACGCATAGCACGAGAAGGCAACATTCATGCACACTACATGCTTTGTTTTGAGCCGAACCATTTTTTCTTTAACGATCTGTTCGATCTCCGCAATGTCAGCCGGTCCACCGTTGGACTCCATGGAATCCATGGCCAATGAATTCTGAAAATGTCACCAATATGTCACCCTTTGTTTTCTCAAAAGCACCTACACATATACGCAGCCTTAGTGGTTAGTAACAATTTTACATAGGAGCGGGAAAATTATTTGTACTTTAGATCGAGACAGATACATTACACATTTACTGCACGTCAAGGGCAGCAATAAGACAATTTATGGAACTGTCGTTGGGAGCACTTACCCGTGGAGTGGCCACCGAGGCGGCCGCGGCTGGCGTCGGCGCCTGTTGCAGTACGGGCGGGTCCTGCGCAGGCGAACATTGCTCTGATTAAATAAACCAATACAACAACAGAGACATACATTACACAGACTAGCATCTATGTATTTGGCAGGTTTCTACCTATCAATAAAATGCTCTTAATGTTAATATTATTAGATTATTATTAAACAGATCTATAAATACAACATTACACGGGTCGGATATTGAAATTTTAAACTCTTACGTAAGAACGAATAAATTTAAGTGGATTTATTTTATATACGATAACAAATCAAAGCGAAGATCAACGTGACTAAAGAATTTCCGATCTTATTATTAAAGAGACGGGACGAAATGTTTCTCGACATATCGACAGACAAGCTGAACACAACATTCTCTTAAATCTTAAAATTAAGTACGTAATATCCAATATAAAATATAGAACACTAATAGAATGACAAATCCAATAATAGAATCCGCGATTTCGGCCATGGCACTCACACATTGAGTGTAAAGTGGCCGGTGGCGTGCAAGAAAGCGAGCGTTGACAGAGGCATGACGAAGGTCATGGCTATCGCAATAAACGGTTTATTTTGAGATTCCGCATCAACGGCCGACGTACGCGGTGCGGATTAATAGACACTTAGGTGATGGCGACGGAGGAGATGTTTCGCGGCCCGTCCACCGCGCGTGCTGCACACGCGGCCCGCGCGGGAGGTCGCGAGCTTGCTCATCCTACATTAGCCCACACTAAATGTGTTCGCTAAATAATCGTTCCACTCCTGGATCTGCTTATAAAGATCCTAATTAGGGATAAGCGCAGTACCTATGTACAAAATTTCATGTTTCACTGACGTGTTTTAATACACTAAATCATTAAAATAAAGCAAATAAATAATGGTATGTAGTTGCTCATCATTCATAAACGCTTTCTGTTTAAATGCGTTGTATGATGTGCTGATGTTGATGGTCACAATACTACTTTCGCAATAATATTATACTTTCAAAACCGAAAATTATTATTGTATAAGCGCGGACAATAATATTCATGATATAACGTGAAGTGGGTAAGTTTTTAATATAAAAGCGCCGTGTTTTCATTTCAAGACCAAATATCTTTTATGCTAAGTAGTAGTGCAAAACTTTATAAGATTTCAGAGGTAGCGGTCAGATTTATAAACATCTATTTAGTGAAAATATTAATTGACGTATTACTAGTACAAATTGCAAATATGAGTTGTCTTTGTAATGTGCTCAAATGATAAATTCATTAATTAATTGATAATACTATTAATAATTTGTTACATAATAGCTCATGTGTTACAATAGGACATAAATTAGACACACAATTAGAGAATATAGAAGTAGGCTTTTGGAAATAAAAAATCAAAGGCCCCTTTTTTGGTTGGCCGTGTTTGTTCAATGTACTAGATCACATTTGATCAATATGCTACATTTCCTCAACAATCTTTTACATTACAAATGTGTGCTGAATTAATATCAATGTAAAATTAATATAACCAGTATATATACCGATAGACAGAGACACCTGCTCGGTACACGACGCTTATTATCAATTGATAACGTCGTTATCGACCGAATAAGATTAACATTTTAGTTGGCGTTCATTTTGTTTTAAAATGATTACAAACATCTATCACATTAAAATATTAAAACATATCAAGAATCGTATGAAATTAATCGTAATGTTAATAATTAATTTATTGTTTGATCTTCTTTTATAACATCTACTTAACGTTCTAATGGAACGTTCATCTTTTATTTTAGATCCTTGAAAAAAAGGAAATTTACTTTATTATAAAATAAAAATTAAAAAACAACGGTAACGGTTATTTCGTACATTTCTAGCGTAACATAATGTATCAAGGACCGCGCGATTGTATTAGAGAAGAATCAACAAACTGTATGTGTTTATAGTATGATTCATAATAATTTATGGGCCGAGCGAGCCGTCCGTGTAATCTGGACGCTGAATGGGTCGCTACGCGCGGCGGGCGCGTGCGGGCGCGCGGCGGCGGCCCAACTATCGCGCCACTAGAGCGTGGATAACGACGTCCGCGTCACCAGCCCTAAGCATGCCTCTACCGTATTCATGTAACAATGAACCTCCCATAAAACGCTTCCTACACGATTGGGAAAACTTAATCACAATAATCCTCTTAAACGATATTTCACCAATAACATATCAGATATGTACCGTACATTTTAAATTAATACAGTGCAGTAAAAATTCTGATCGAATGCATCGCAATGAAATTAAACGCTTAATACGTTTTCGTTTTGGGAGCCTGCGTTTTAAATTCCATTTCAATAATCCTCAATGAAAAGGGAGACAATATTTAGAATACAAATGAAAAGCGAATACCAATTGCATATTCCGCGGCCTCTAATGTAGCGGAAAGTCGATTTACGTAATACGCACTCTACTCAACTCGATTATTTGATGAACGAAACATATTATGTTTTAAAGCTTATTGAATAAATCACGAACTGTCAACAACACAGTGATTCATTTATTCCGGGGCAGAGAGTTACGGCCTTTCAAGAGTTCTGATAAAGGAAACGATTCGACCATCAAATGAGTCGACAAACGTCAATTCGAGGCGAATATTGTATTCAATCAAATTGTACTAAATTGCTGAACGCTTACTTGTTATTTTACGTCCTGTCGATATATATAGAAATATCCTTAGATGGTACAAAATTGGTATACTTTCAAGTAGACTTCAAAGCCTTTTGAGCTTAAATTTCTACCGTTTATCAGATACGGGCTTTATAATTTGATCACTCGATAATTTCATATAGAGCTGCACCGGCGGATATGAGGGATTAAGTTAAAAGATCATTTTGAAGTTTCCATGTCATCAAGGACTTACAAATGTTGGAATGGTGCTGTATGTATGAAAAAAAACGTAAGACGACCTTTATATACTCGTATGTGTTATGAACAAGTACTGCATTTTTGGTTAATATAATAAATTAAACTGACAACTTTATTTGATTAATGTATTGAATGAATGATCGACTGCTGAATAATGCTTGACCGTGAAAAGCATTTTTTATAAGCTCTACTAAGCTTATACGAAGGGGCTCTGAGCTGATGTTCACAGTCAAATAAAGTTCGTTCAACATTGTAAATGCCGCCTTATAATGTTCGATGAGTAATTTCTAGCATGATATAGTTGTGAGCACTCACCGCGATGGGCTTCATGGGCGGCGGCAGCTCCACGTCGGGCACCTCGTCCTCCACGTCGTCGGGCGCGCCGCCGTGGCTGTACTCGCCCTCCGCCACGCGGCCGTTGTCCGTGCCGTAAGGCAGCTAACAATCAACAATATTTTAAAGTTGCGTGTAATTACATATTTAACCTTTAGCCCACCTCAGCCTGAGATGAGAGCCGTGGCCCACCGTGGACCGACAAAACATGATTAATCACGATTATATTAAACTGCAGGCATCATGTGAACCGCGCTTACAAGAGATCTATCAGTACGCGCATCAGACGTATGTTGTACTCGTAGTACCTACATACATATATGTACATATAATAATGAATACCATTCAATATTCGCTGTGAAAGATTTTATACGGTTTCAATTCAATTGCGCGATTCGAATTACATTTTGCAAGAGTTTTACACACTATCCGCTCAGGTTGCATTGAGTGTGATGGTCTATGAAATTGGTTTTTTTTTATTATATTCAGATTGCGCGAACATAGGCCAGAATGAAAAAAATTGAAAGATATTTTGTGAGTATAAAACTATAGGACACAGTATTGACGTTACATTTCTTTAAAGATTAAAAATTCTTTATAATTAACAATTACAATGCAAGAAATTAACTGCCTCGTTGGTTGAGCGATTGCGAGCGAGACTGCCAATCGAGAGGTCATGGGTTCAAATCCCGGGTCGTTTGGTGTTTGATTTTAATAACTTGAATTTCTAGTTAAAATTTCTAGTAGAGATCGAAGTATGGATTTATGCCAGGTGTATGCAATAGGCTCACCATGTATTCCATTGTGGGACGTAAACGTAACTGGTAATACGTAAGAGTGTACTACACCCCTCTGCCTACCCCTTCGGGGATCACAGGCGTGATGTTATGCTTACAGCAAAAAGAAAGCACAATATATACACATCATATGTACGAAATTTAAAAAACACAATAGTGTCAACAGTACAATTTACTCGTATTAGCAGTTTCAAAACTATGTATACAAATGGAGTGACCGACGATATCTCTGAGCTCTATGCCCCACATATTTCTAGCTAACACTTTCATATAATCTCACTTTACTAAAAGCTTATTTCGTTCACTATCGATGCCCCCGCTGGATTAGCGACCTGCATCTCAGAACAAACATGTCGAGGAAAAATCATTGGCGCCAAAATGGCGATTACAGTATAGATATACATATGTATTGTATGTACACGTAGAAGTAGGTGTCGAATTGGTTTCCGATTATGTTTATTGGGTATAGTCAGCCAACAAATGTCATGTATGCAGCAAGACAATGCACAAGATAAATAAATACACTGCTATAGATAAGTTTATTCATTTTCTTATTAGTATACGATTACTGTGGTTACATAAATTGTTTTTGTGCCGTTTTAAGTTTCACGGCGCATTTTCAAGCGTACGCTTATCCGAAGCATTTAATTACGGCGCGGCCTAAAGCGGAATATCATAATTATAATCATCAAATACGTGTAACATTTAATATTTACATGTAGTACACTAATAACCTTAAAATACATTTACAGAGTCATATTTTACAATTTGATGATATAAAAACAAAGTAAGATTAGGATAGTTGAAATAAAATTAGAATTAATATGAATGGAATTAGGCGTTAAATGTCTTACCTTAATTATTTTCTTCTCGGACGGGATCTTCTTCAGCGGCACGGGTTTCTCAGTGGCGGCGGGGGACTGCGCACCGCTCGGAGCCTTGTCGGTCTTGCCTTGCGACTGCTTGCGCAGCCCGAGCCAACGCCGTCTACACACGTCAATGTACACTTTCAAAATGGTTCAAAATATGTAAAACATAATTATGTATATAAATATCAATGTTCTAATTTATTGTATCATCTCCGTGGTGCCTAGACTACAGAAGCTTTGGAAATACAAGCTTTGGACAGTGTGTTACTTTTATAATGTAAGCACCCTTTAAGAGAGAAATAAGTATTTTGATAATGCGCACTTTGAAAATGTTTTTGAAAACGATATAAAAAACTCCCTAGATAGCCTCATGAATAAAAAGAAAACTGCTTTATCGATATCTATATCCGCTTATAAAATATTCCATGAACCAGACTAAATATACGCTGTATTTTAGCCGTTTCATAGCTTCCCGGTGACTTGACAGTTATGTAACCCCACAATGGAAAAAAAACAAAAGCGTACCTAATACACCAGATTGTCCTCTAAATATTTATAAAATTCATGAATTTCAACTTCAGGCGCCATATCCTTATTCCGAAATCTGGTGACGAAATTATAAAAAAGAAGTTAATTAACCTATCCGTTTTAACGAAGAGATAAATCAACAGCGTCGCTTTGAACTCGTTCTCGGAAATTAATGGTGAAATATTATTCAACTACAAAACCACCATTCATAATGTGAATGGCTCTCTACAATGTTAGTACGTTAGTTACCTTTAAGGGGGAGGATTGGGAGATTTGAATGGCCATACACAATTTAAAACATAAAGCTCAGGACTGCTTCGATAAGAACAAAGACTACTTGACTGAACATATAAATTCAATCCTCTAATACAAAGTTTTGTAGACCAAATGCAAACATTTGTATACCGTATAATACTGTGATCTCACATATGAAAGCTTTTAACACTGGTTCTTATATGTAACCAGAAAGAGAAAATTGGCGAAGTAAGATGTAGATAGAGCATCGAGATTCAACGAGATGTCTTTTACTGAGACGTTAAGGAGATTAAGACGCCTTCTGAGCTTTTATATCCGAGAATCTTTTACTTAATGCAGTAGTGGTTTTTCAGGTGAGGCGATGACTCGGTGTAATGCTAAAGTAACTATATTGTATATGTAGCAACACTTCAATGAACAAGACAGATAATAGTAATGAAAACCCAACACCCAGTTCGTTATTATTTACAGGGTTTGGGGATAGGATGACCGAAACATTTATATGGAGTGGGATTGTATTAAGTATAACAATATATGAGTAACTCAAGATATCGACTGCCTCGTTGGACGCGCGACTGCCGATCGAGAGGTCTTCGATTCGAATCCCGGGTCGAGTACTATTAGATTTTTCTAAAAATTAGAATTTCTAGTAGAGACTCGGAGTCTGGATTTGTGTCCGGTGTATGGCAATAGACTCACCACCTATTCCATATTGGGACGTAAACGTAACTGGTGAAACGTGGGAGTGTACT
>DWEG01000442.1:0-11155 GCA_018245845.1 Apyrrothrix hygieia | reverse complement strand
ATGCGAAAAAAACAAAGATTAATGGAAACGAGTAATGAAAGGAATACGTCGCCGGAGTAATCGTCCAAGTTACGTAACTGTTTGCATCCAAAATAGCGTCGTGTTATGACTACGTCGGGTCCTGATGCACTTGTTACCTACCCAACTTGCAAATACAGTGACTTTGAAGCACTTTGGTGCACTGACTAATGAATTAAAATAAGTAACAAATGATTTAATACAGAACGCGGTAAGATGCTCCCAGCCTAGGTACGGCCACATCCCCTGGCTGACTACAGGAAACAACGTAGGCAGTGCAAGAAGGCGTGCTCTGCGATCTCCAACCCGTATGCCCAGCGTGGGGGTTATGGGCAAATTTTCTTCAGAGAAGGCCTATGTTAATCAGTGGACTGATAGATCCCTTTTTCGTAGCCAGCATCTGAGCTATTTGATGTAAAAACGTAACATCTGATCGGAATGTAGGAATTCTCCAAAACTGGCATACGTCTATTTAGAAAGTTGTGAAAAGAAAGAAGTATCATATTTGGCATTCAGTGCTCTCTGTCCATCCTGTAAGGGACCTAGCTTTACCATAAGTATAATATTGATAATAATCCATATAATCCATGTAATTGAAAAGCCTAAATCTTTTCAGTGAACAACAAATAAACAGTAAACATACAATTAATCGATTATTGCGACATTCGCAGCGCCTTATCAGGCCGCAAGTACATACATAAACCAATATTAAATAAAACTGGAGCGGATTAATCAGATTCCAGCTACGTTCAATACAGTCATTATCTCTGTAACGACGATAAGATAATATCGTAATTTAATGTCAGCATTGCTTCAATAACCAATCACCAAAAAAATTGAAAATGTTACCTTACGATACCTTTACCTTTCCTTACGATATCTTTACGAATATGTATTAAGGGACATAATTTAGTTACACGTCAGTTTGAGAAATCTTTTAAGTAATATCAGATATTTTAGGATGCTCTGTTGCGATGCGATGCGATGCGTTGCGATATATGTCATCGAATTCATAAATAGTGGAAATCCTTACTTTTAAGTTATTTATATGCCAAGTAGGCATGGCAAAGTATATGTATTTATTGATTCATTTTGATGTTAAAATGTATATAGCAAGGCGTGTAGAGACCCCTTTATTACTATTAGTAAAATCTTTTTCTTTATTCTAATAACCTTTATTTTTTCTTTCACACAAATAAAGCCACGAACTTAACCAGCTAACGAAGTAAATGACATCCGCAAAGGTGAAAAGTTTATGGCAGCGAGTTTAAAAGTTATTTTTGCAGACCGTGAGAAAAAGAAGTGCGGGAGTAAGTTCTTAAAGAAACTGTACTGTTTGAAACGAACAAAAAAATCGTTCAACTACATATATTAAAACCTGTAAGGAAGTCGAGAAGTCCGAAGAATCGCTCAATGGATCCAATTAACTGTATTGAGAGAGGAAGGAAAATGAAATCTCGCCGTGACGTGCGCGGACTCGCTCATCATAGCGCACGACTGTGGGAATGTTGTCGAACTATTGTTTTCTATAATTTTTTTCATCTTCATAATGTAATTATCACCGCGGCCCATAACTAAGCGGTGAGAATAGGTGCACCATAGCTCTTTCAGACGCTTTTCTCACATTCTACTTCCATAATTTACCAATTGCTAAGAACAGCTGGCCATTTGATGTTAGTGCTAAAATTTGTCAAACTATGTATGTTTAAAAGTTCGAGGTTGTTGTCACGGGCACTAACTATCTAATAGAACAGACAGGTTAATTTCGAACTTTGTACAAACCAAACGAACGAACGAACAAAAAAATCCGCCCGCATTGCAACACTTGCCTTAGCTCACAAAATGAGACCAAAAGTGGAATATTAATTAAAAGAAATATGAATGTCGTCAATCTGACACCGCGAGACTTTAAGAGCGAAAATTAGAACACATTCACGATAGCGCGCTTCAATTTAACGCAAACCAAAAATTGAAAATGAAATTAAAAACCTACATTGACACAGATGTGCTCGTTAATTTCAGAACTTATCTTGAATTGTAGATGATATAAAATGTGGTCAAAATTATGTGTGGCCTCATAAGATTTTAAGTAGTTACAACTTTACTTGCATGTTTATTTTCCTAATTTTATTCGAATTTAATTATTATTAAATTACATATAAACTTTATTAGAAATTTCAACTAAATACGGAATATTTATAGATTGTTCGAATATCTTCTACTTAACATAATACTTCTTAAGTTAAGATACAATATCACCTAAGTAAAGAATGAACTCCGAATAATTTAGCAAGTGCGCTTGCAGAATACTCAAATGTCCGCTCTATTTCCTTGTACACGAGAGATACAGCCACCCGAATTTTACAAAGGAAATGTAGATTACTTCTTCGCCTTAATTACGGAACCAAAAAAAATGTTAACCGAAGAATTAGTTTTTTAATGCATCGCTTTGAGCAGAAAATTGTTTACCAGCTGATTGTTAGGTGTTTTAGAGAGAAAGAAGACAAAGATATATCCATAGGTTGCAATAATGTAGTACCTCAATGATAGTAATGGAATTAATATATTAAGCAAAATTGACATTTATAGAATGTTACATTAATTACCGGCATAATACTAGCAACTGATAAGAATAAACAATAAAGTTCGAATAATAACGAAGACACATATAGGTTTTTTGTTTCTGCGATGGTATTGAATGATGACCACAATAAAAACCGCCATTAAAAAGAGGTGACTTTCAATGGCTTATGAGTTAATTGATAAATTTTAAATAAGAATTCATCATGTAACTTTGTAACGATCGGTTCGCTAACTGTACATACATTGGTCATCCAATCGAAATCGTTTCGGCAATGCATTGTACTTACTATTATGATGCAGTGTAAGGGCGATACACCTCATGTTCCACGTGTGCATGTTTAAAGTAAAATACAATGAAACATGCCCGTAAATTGTTGCACTGTTCAATAAGTGTTTTTACATTTTATAACGAAAATTTTTGTTAAGTAACGCCTGATGCTGAAAGCTACTAAGAATTACACTTAAATTTAATCTATTTTACACTCAAACGAAAGGTAAATAGAATAGGAGCAGTGAACGCCAACTGGTTCAGAGACTCACTAACAAATGGAAGCTGGTTGTCGAATTCCAAATCATCTTTGAAACTTATTATTCCTTTAGAACGAACCGCACTCAGGCTCAGACTCTGGACGACATCCTTTGTTTGCACAATGTAAATGTGACTGGTTGGAGTGGGAATAAAAAGGAGTGAAGGAAAAATAGGTACCTCTTCCTTCCATTTATCCGTTTGATAACGAGCAACTGGGTTGAAGTGTTGCAGCTGCGTCCAATTGTTATTCACGCCTCGACTTGTCTAAACAGGACTAGGAAAACGATAGATGAACCGTCATCCTCAAATCCGACTTCATTTTACTTTGCACAAAAAGATCTAAGAATACATTTTTTTCGTTAGGAGGAATGTAAAGATTAATTATCACATTAGATTAATTATACACGTCACACACGTTCAATTTTCTTCTGAATATTTCCCGTTCATTCAGTTCGAAATTATTACTGATTCCTTTGGAAAACATCGCATTGACAGTTTTTTATTTTCTAACATTTAATTCTTCTTGAATCCGAAATCAGTACTTATTTGATTTCGAAATGATAATAACCAATATTAAATTTTTTGAATTAGAACGCATATAGACAATATTTATATTAAGATACTTTCATGATCATTCTCTTATTCTGGTGTTATTCTCATTAAAATGTTTTGATTTATTTGGCCCTGGTTTTTTGTTGCGTATTCCTTAAGTCTTAATTAAGATTTACGTACATGTATAATTTCAATAACTACTCGTTAGCGAAACAGGACGGTTTTGAGAACCAACAATTTATGAGAATACTTTAGGTTTAGGCCTTTGTGGGTAGGTGCTCACATCTACTCGCTTGTTAATGAGAACGCTCGCCAAGCATCGTTTCGAAGCAGATGGAGAGCCGCCGTACTGAACGCCACCAGTCAACATGCCTGACCACGACTGCTCTGCCAAGGGCATGCGAATAAGAAATTTCTTTTCAACTTACACCTAAGTAGCAATTGAGTATTGGTTTTTGAGTGTATTAATTTTTTTACATATATTTTTTTGAATGAATTTACTGCACAAAATTGATCTAAAACACTTTTATATCTACTGTACGGAATACCTGACGCTTTTATAATTTGTTTTAATGTTTAAAAAGCAGAGCGTGACATCGGCTTTAATTAAAAATCTGATGCATTCCGAAGCGCAAATTGCTATGTGGAATATCAAAGTTAATTTAAAAATAACTTCATGTTATGAGAGAAATATACAAAAAAAATTGAGACAATTAAAACACTAATTACCGTTGCGTATTGATATATGTAGGTATGTTTTTGAAATATCTTGAGAGTTAATGCAAATGTTTCATTTGCAAGATCCTGTGACAGTCTATGATAAAAATATTTTTCTTTTTTTATACGGGAGTAGTTTACGGTCAATTCGCTCTTTTGATGTTAAGTGTATTCTCGTGTCTGAGTGTGTCTGCAAATTATCTGAATATTATTGTCCCTTCAAACAAAATTATTAAAGTTCAGCTAAAATTGAAAGATATTTGCAATCCCGTTGAAAATGAATCAGCCCAAATTTATTGACTTTTTGATTGTAAATATATTTTTCCATAACCAGAAAGAAGCATGGAGGACAAACTACAGAATCCATTAATTTTCAAAACAAGACTGGTAATTAATTATACTGATGACGTAATACATTATGCAGCAATTTGTTCTGATGTTTCTGTAAAATTTTTTGTTACTCCATAATAGAAAAAACACGGATGATAGTAACTTATTCAGGTGTATACGTTGAGGTAAAAGTTCACAGCGCCGCGGATCGTATAATGTTTATGTCACGATGAACGTTTCCCTCTGCGCGGTCTCCGTCACGTAGTGTAAATACGAAAATAGCTATAGAGCGTAACATCGCGGTCGCGATAAAAAACCTTCACGAAACTGTGAAACATTTAACTTCCAAGTTTTATTCGGAGTTTTCAGATTTTTTTTGCACTTTTCAGTTTTTTACTCCGCTCCCATTGACTGTAATGCAGTCGGGACTTAAACTTCTGTGCTGCCTAACTTTTAAAACTTCGGAGTATTAACAATGTATGGTAGGTAGTTATGAGCGTCTTTCAACTTGTGTCAGTGTAGAAAAAGTGTTATCCGTACTTTTAATTGTCTTCTTTTCTTGGAGACTTTATGCTTTTGGATCTATTTTCTTTCGTAGTTTTATATTTGATGTAGTTTCGAGAAATTAAATGTAATTAACAATGGTTTTTACTTCCAGTTCTTTAGCTTTTTGGAGGTACATGTAAAATATGACACTGTGAAGTAGGTTCTCAAGGGATTTTGGTAGATTATCTGAAGCTCTCTAGTGTTAAATATTTCCTAATGCTTCTTTAATGATGATTATATTTAGCAAAAAGTTTCAGTCCTTTTGTTTTGTACAAGTGTTGTTTCATACCTCTTAAATTTTCCACATTTACTATTTTAATATTCAGTATATTACAATACTATGCAATTGACTGCCTCGTTGGTCGTGTTGGTTGCATGCGCGACTGCCGATCGAAAGGTCCTGGGTTCGAATGCCGGGTCGAGTACTATTAGATTTTTCTAAAAATTAGAATTTCTAGTAGTGGCTCGGAGTCTGGATTAGTGGCCGGTGTATGGCAATAGACTCACCACCTATTCCATATTTGGACGTAAACGTAACTCTTCGGGGATTACAGGCGTGATGTTACGTACATATTTATATTTAACACATATACAGGCTGCCTTGTTGGTCGGTCGTGTTGGTTGCAAGCGCGACTGCAGATTGAGAGGTCCTGGGTTCAAATCCCGGGTCGAGTACTATTGGATTTTTCTAAAATTAGAAAATCTAGTAGCAGCTGGAGTCTGGATTTGTGCCCGGTGATGGCAGTAGACTCATCACCTTTGCCATATTGCGACGTAACCGTAACTGGTGAAACGTGGGAGTGTACTACTCTCCTCTGCCTACCTCTTCGGGGATTACAGGCGTGATGTTATGTGTTACATGTATAAAACAACGATAATTTGTTGTCTTTTTCCACAACCGACTCATTAGAGAAAAAATCATACCTTCATTACAAATAAAAAACCGCAATTACTGTCACAATGTCTCGAATCACCGACCAACCCTGGCTAAGGTTCGCACGTGTTCACCGCAGCCCAGGTAACTACCGCACACCAGAGGCATTGTTCATAGCGAGTTTCACTAAGCGATGCTTAACAAACGCCCACAACTTCTTTTCTCCACTAATTTACTTATTGCCTAACATTTGACCTTACTTTCTCTCGAACAATCGATTATTGACATAACGAAATTAGTGTAACAAGGAATATATGTAGAAGAATCAGGTCAGGTCAGTATGAACAGATATATTCGGCACTCCGTGCTCTCAGCCTACCCGTAAGGGACTAGACATGATGACATATTAAGTTACAACACATTTTTAGCTCCAAGCAATTACCGTCCAGGTGGAAGAAAAGATGAAGAAGAGTGTAAGAGGGGGGAGGCTAATGATGCCACTGCAACAGAAAAAGACCTGGACATTAAATAGCATTGTAAAAATAATAAAAGCAGTCTCCAGATACAGTACAAGTGGCCAATCCAACAGCTGGTCAAGTTTCAACGAAACCCACGAACGCACCACACGTTCCATAGTTGTTAGACCATAAAACTAATCAAAAAGAATCTTACAAACACACACGCAACCGTGTTAAGGTATTTATATACATCATAGTTCCCCAATAAAACGTTGACCTGATTTAACGCCGGTTCTAAAAAAGGTTTATATTTCCCTTTATAGTGTGCTCATAATGAAATCACCGGTTATCTACTACCGGGATAAAATACGCTTTAAACATGTAGATAGAATAGAATACGATATAAATAAATACAACGTAACGTAATTACCCGTAGAGGTAGGCAGAGGAGTGTAGTACTCCCACGTTTCACCAGTTATGTTTACATCCCGCGATGGTGGTGAGTCTATTGCCATTCACCGGGCAGATTAAAAATAAATACACAAGTAAACTATGCCCTTAAGCTATCTGAATGGAGTATCATAGTGCAGACTCATCTAAAAAAATCAATTTTGAAACATAAATTAACAGTCGTTTAGCAAACCTGCGTTCAAGTCTATAAACATGCGCCTGCCTAATCACGAATGCGACCAACGACGCCCATACATCATAACACATGACAATGGGACAATAATATATTCTATTGCGTTGCAACAAAATGATAGTTCCGCCGTGTCACGTACGCATCGACAGACAGACAGACGCCCTAACACTAAGCTCAGCAATAACGCTTAACATATCCATAAAATATATATATGTATATAGAAAATTGCGCATATACAATTCGACACGCGTCAGAAAGATGCTTTGTGTGAAAGAGAATATACATAACATCACATCTGTATTTTCCCGAAGGGGTGGGCAAAAGAGTGATTACACCCACTTTTCACTAGTTACTTTATGCGGACTATGGAATAGGTGAAAGAGATTTTTTTTATATTTAGCTATAGGCTCGCGTTTGACTGCTATCCCACCTGATGGAAAGCGGGGTGCAGCCTAGGATGTAGGATGTAGGATGGTTCCTAGGAAGTGCCTATTCACTCATATCTTGAATAAATCCAGGGTGTATGAATTGGGAAAAATAGATGGCGGCAGCGAATTCCACCAGGGAATATTGGTGTGAAAATTAAAAAGGGCATGCTTCGATGGTTCGGACATGTGGAAATAATGGTAGATGAAAGAATGACAAAACTGATGTACAATACGAATGTAATAGACCCCGAAGCGGACGAAGACCAAGACTTACCTTCACCAAATAGGTCAGATACTGGCTGGTTTGGTAATGAATATAAATACTTCAGGTTAGCTCTGCTCATCACATAAGAGTTCTGGCATTATATTATAATAATAATAGTAATGAAATATGTAGGAAACCATAGAAACCGTGCTTGTGGCTAAAACGCAATATTGCAAGCGTTTCGTATAATTATGCAACGCCAAGCAGAAATAAACTGTAGAAAACGTGCAGGAGCCGTGAAAAATCTGTGTAAACAGAGAAATGTCTTGGGTCATTTATATCTCGAATTAACAATATTGCCAGTTCTGTACCATTTCCACTCTATGGAAGGTTCTAGACACATCTAGATTCAGCTCACGCTGCACCTGCCCAGCCAGTATAATTAGTCATTGAACACTAACTTGGGGCTAGTGCGCTGCAAATTGATTGCGTGTATGCGCTGTTGGTACTAAGTCCACATTAAATAGAGATGTACTGAATTGACAAGTATAATTGCGTAAATTATGTAAATTTGTCGATCGTGAGTCTTTGAACCGAACACCCATTGGTACACACTTTCTATGTATGTATATATTAAAAACAATTCAGCTTTGTAAGTGATTAGTATTCGCTGCGACTTCGCTGGCGTTTCCATGAAAATAACAGACTTTTCCGTTGTAAAAAATATCTTATATCCTTACTGTAATAACGAGTTGCGAGTGTATCAAATTTGGTTTTATTTAGTGCTTCAATTTTTCTGCGATAAACCTACAAACATACAAACAAATGGTTTAAAATTTTTTTTTATGACCGTATCATGTATATGAGACGTAGCCATTGAAAAATATTATTATTACATCATCACGCCAGGTCCCTAACGGGGTAGGCAGAAAGAGATATTTTGTGTATATTACATCGCCCCCTATTTTATTGTTATAGTAGCTATAGAAATAGCTTTCTTAAACATAACACCGTCGCACAATGATTTACTTCTCAAAACTGCCACGACTTTAAGCCGTACGGAATGGAATGCATGATTCATCAAAAATGAACATTAGATGAGCTGACTGCTATTTGTTTGTGTCCCACACAATGGAGACCCGGAAGAATCATCCGCAGTGATGTAACGTGATAGTTGTACCACCCATAACAGATTTATCAAACTGTCTATTGAATTTCAATTATTATCTGTGGCCATACATTTTGGCGGGTAAATAGGCAAGTGAAAAGAATCAATATTTAAACTTTTTGTGTAGATATCGTAAGTTCTAAATTAATATTATTGTTATATCATCACGCCAGACCCACTACGGGATAGACAGACCTCATCAAGTGACAAACATCTCTATTCTTAGCGATTTGACGTGCTCCTACTATATTCATCACCCACTTCATACATGCACGCCAGTTTCGGAGACTTCTAACTCCCCCATCAGCCAATACCTGGCCTATTTGATCTAGATAAGCGAGTCTTACAAGTATCCCTCGGAGTCTAAATAATTTGTACATTATATACAGAAGCTAATCTGACTCAAGGACTAGCAAACTATTTCAGATGCAAAATTTTCTTGCTGTAACTAAACATGAAGAAGCCGGTGCATTAAAGAAACGAATTTAAAATGGCGGCGCAAATCCTCATGGCTTCGACTCGCGCATTATTGCTGTCTATACTCGCACATACTGGATATTTGCATTGACGATTCTTTTCAACTTACATGCATATTTATGCAAAAAATTGAAAAACTACATTTAAATGTTTAACATTGCAAATGATCATCAACATGCGGTCTGCATATGCGAGACTTGGAATGATTAATGCACTGAAACGTTATCACTGTAATGCACAGATAAAACATACGTTTTTTTAATGACGAGAGTATAAATGGCGTATGGCCAATGTTTATGCCATATGCCACTCAGTTATCGTAATGATACTAGCTGGCTTTGCTTTTACAGTAATTGTTAAATCAGTGCCGGCCATCTGGTTTCGTGGACACTCGGCCCGCTGTCCGTCAGTTGGGTAATTCGATTTCGTTTGAAAAATAACATTAAAATTATCAATTGACGCTTATTATTCAGCCATAAATGCCGAAAAGAACCTCAGGTCTGTAAGGAGAGAGATATTTGGCGTTCGCTGCTGTCTGCCTGCGACGTAAGAGAGCTGGCATGATGATGCAATAATGATATTTAGTATTATTAATAACAATTAGCACTGACTTCTGACTGATCTGACTGATCCTATTCCAACAGTCCTATATAAGACCTGTGGTAGGTGTCACGCTTTACAGCAGTCTATTCGACCGTTGCCTGATCGTGTTCTTCACATAGGAAACAAAATTTCAAGGAAATACAACTGAATAACAATAAAAATAAAAATGTTTTAATTAAAAAAACAATAGCCGGAAACACACATAAGATACATTGGCACACACACATAAATGTATGTATGTAGATATTTAATACATGTACTGTCTCCGCATCAACTAAGCGATATTAACGAAATATTGACGAAATATATACACGACGATCGTTAACATTCATCGATTGGTATAGTGGATATAGCAAACGAATGTGGAAGCCATTTTCAATAGGTCGAAGCATTGATATCCAATCTCAATCAGGACAAGACCTATTTGAGATCGGCAGATTTGTGATATAGGAACTGACTTATTCGGTTCATGTTTTAATGTGCCGTATAGGACCTTTGCAAAGGCAAGATCAGTTTCACAATTAAAAGTTCTAATTATTATTTTTAATTGCAAGCAGAGAAGTTTAAGGGTAAGCAGAGAGCACGAAGCGCCAATAGTTTACATAAATGAATCCTAACTGGAACTGGCTGTTTTTCCGTCTACCCTCGCGCGGTGAAACAATTCGGTCAGATCGAGGTCAAGATAATAATGATCTGTTGATGAATTCGCTTCGGTTACAGGCTATCAGTCGTTCTAAATAATTTCGCAATGTTATCTTTCCGCGTAACAAGAATCCGGAACATTCGGTGAACGTAAATGAACTATATTGAACAAGAGTTTGACGTTCAACAATAGAACGGCTGACATAAAAGTTATAGGTGAACAAGCGGTTTTAAAGTCATTGGCTCATTTCGTATATGTTCCGTGTATAATGAACGAATGTATATTCTAGGTGAACGAGTATAAGAGATGTAGTAATAGGGCTTGTTATTTAATCAGAAACCGTTGGAATCAATGTCCCATATTCAAACTTTCATAGCCTAC
>DWEG01000441.1:0-11155 GCA_018245845.1 Apyrrothrix hygieia | reverse complement strand
TTATCTGTGATGGTACCATAGAAATACAGGTAACTGCACCACAGTGACAGATAGAGGCAGGCACATACCCCAAGCACCACAGCCCGTCTGTCCACAAATGTATAAGTTTTAGCTCATTGAGATAAAAACATATAAACTTATTATGTTATGTATTATACAGATTAATTTTCTATTAAATGTGTTATGTATGCACAAACAAATAAAAATCACTAAGGATGGATATACACATAAAAACAGAGCTCAAAAATTACAAAGATTTTACATTCAATTTGTATGTCTTAAGAATGGTATGCAGAGTGAAGACTGTCCTACATAGATAACATTTAAAACTCTTACTTCGTCCAGTGACGTTTTGTGGCTGGTGTGCGTCGCCATGTTTTTGAGAAACTGTCGAAAGCGAGAGCAGCAACCAGAACCATGACAGTGAACCAAAGGCTTTCGTCGTAGACAAAATATCTAATAGGATATGCAAGATAGGCAGCCAATAAAGGCCATTTGAGTGAGCCTTGCTCCCGTCCAATGTTTCCAACTGTCCATACACCTAAAACGATACAAATTTCAAGAAACGAACAATATTTAGCTGTGATGTAACAATGAATGAAATATTTAAGGCCAAATGCAACTAGAAGATTAAGTACGACTTTTAGATTTCAATCTATTCCAAAAATATTTTCTCTATTCTATGTCACTATGAATTGCGTGAATGAATTGGGATTTAACAGTCAATATAAAACAAGTGTAGTTACTTATTGATTTTTATTTAACCTATCATCATAAGAAAAAAATTTTTTCAATGAAAATGTGAATAAAATTATATTTTATTAATATTTGCATGAGTTAATATATGTTACTTTGCAATTTTCATGCCATGTATTGTTCTTTTTGTAGTAAGAAAATGTGTGCTTAATATCTCCTTATGATGATAAAAAACCAATGTTATCCATATACTTACACAAATTATTGTGGGTTCTTTTATTATCTACTAACAATATTTTAAAGTGGAATAAAGGTTTTAAAATGTTAACAACTGTAATAGCGGTGTTTATAAGGAATACATGGACATCTACTCGGTTCATTAGTGTAATTTTTGGGCCATGGGTTTGAAGCACACTGTCTATAGAACTACAACATGATTTACAGCAGTTGCTTAACACTAACGTAACATCACGCCTGTAATCCCCGAACAGGTAGGCAGAGGATTGTAATATACTCCCATGTTTTACCAGTTACATTTATGTTCCAATATGGAATAGGTGGTAGGTCTATTGCCATACACCGGGCACAAATGTGGACTCCAAGCCACTACTACAAATTCTGATTTTAGAAAAATCCAATAGTACTCGACCCAGGATTCAAACCCAGGACCTCTCGATCGGCATTCATGCTTGCAACCAATATGACCAATGAGGCAGTCAAACTTGTTTAACTCTAATTAAAATTAAGAGTTAATAAAGTGTTTATAGACTGTAATGTTAACTCACCAAGTGCTGTGACTAGTGGTATAAGGAAATTTAGATATCTCAAATTGATACCCAAGACCTCATTGGGAGGAACTGCCCACATCATCATCTGACCCCATGTATATCCAACCATCAGCATTCCAGTGAATCGGTTAATTGAGAAAGGAGGCTGATGAAATTAGGAAAAATTATATTATTGAACAAATGGGATATTAACCATTGCTTGTGACAAAAAACCATACAACTCATAGGCATTGGTTTAGCATGTATATTCTAGTATTTTCAAAACAACTGAGCATTTAGCATAATATAGTTAAAAAAATTCAGTGAATGAACAACATTACAAAATCCAATTGCACTAAAAACTTAACACATGTATAAACCCTAAATAGGTATGTTTATCTTAGCAAACACCAAGCTACTGACAATACAAACTCCATGTGAACCAAAATCAGTTACCATACCTGATATAACATGGTCCCAACTTCCAACCGACATTCTTGAAATCAAAGAAACTGAGTTACTACAAACTTTAGGCAACCGATGAATTTATTAGTTTACAAGTATAACCTAATAATGAATTGTTTTAACAACAGGTATACTGCCAGCTTAAAGATTAAAACACCTATATCGAAGAAGGAAAATGAAATAAAATTAAAAGTACAAAGCAAGAGATTATATTATTTAATTAAAATATTTATTAACGAATACACATTCATCAAGAAGAAAACATAAAAATAAAGAAATATCAACCATTTAAGTCAACATTTTTGATTCCTTCATGTAGGTGTCTCAAATTTTAGACTAACAGTGTCATGAATACTTCAAATGGTGTAAACCCTATAAATATTTTACATCTAATAAAGAGCATTCATTCTAAAAACCTTGGTAAATATAGCATAGAGCCTCCTCCAGGTACGAAGAGTAACAATACATACATGCAAAGTGGCTGGCAGTGATTGGATATGTAGTGCTTAAGATTGGGGTCAGTGGTGTTGTATTGGAGAGGTTGATGTCCAGCCATGGATGGGAATAGGCTTTTGATAATGATGATATTCATACACCTCAAGGAACTTGTTAATACTATTGCCAACATGTCAGCATGGTGTAATATAATGTTAAATCTAAATTGTAGATTATATTGCAATCAACGTTTATAAACATAGTCCAATGTCTTAATAACAATTTTGAGTCGTTCTCTTTCTGAAGTGATAATTTTCATAGGCATCCTTAGACACATATCTAGACAGCCAGTAATTTATATCATGTATTGTGGCTGTATCTAAATGCAAAAATTTCTTAAAAGTGTACTGAATACAGAATACAATTATAAATTTACAAGAACAAAACACAATTATAAAGAAATACAACTGTTTGAAATAGCAAAGCTGGCTCTCAGGTAAGTAGCCAGAACATAATTTTAGTTGGCCGCCCTCAGAGTATGATAACAGCGAGGTAAGTTACATATGGACTTCGGGAGGATTATATATTATTCATTCTCACACTGACTGTAATATTTACCTTTTTATTCCGTATAATTCTGTTTACCAGTTCGTGCATATACTTCTGGTCTTCATTGGCGTCCTTGACATAACGAGGTATCCGAAACACTTCACCCAGCCATCCAATACCGAAACCCCCAAGAGTAGTCCACCAAACAAACGCATGTTTATCCCTCCTCAAATAGAAATGATGTACGCCAAAAAGTCCACCGACTAACCATAGAAAGTAAGCGCAAATGATCGATTTCCGACTAGACATACTTGTCCCCATAGAAGACATTCTTCTGCTAAGTAACTTTAGAAAATGATGTCAAAAACAAACACGTAGTCACCAACGGTATTGTGAAAATTTTTGAATAATTTTACAGATTTATAGACATAACAGCGTGTACACGTTTACGACAATTCTACTAATAAAACAGTTAATTTATTTCAACCTGTCTGCCTTATGTTATTACTGCTTTTAAAATTTCCATAAAGTAAGAATACAGTCAGCGTAACTTCGTTTCGATTCGTAGATTTGACAACTTTAGAGTGCAACACGTACGTCGTTTTCTTAGCCAATCATTATGGTCGTTGAGGAAAGGTACGTTTTTAATTCGGATACGTGTACCATTAATATATTGACACAATTTCCTCAATAAATAATTTGAATTGTCCAAACAAATTGTTGTAGTAAAAAAAAAAAATCGAAACTAAGATTAAGTTTTCCTATGTCTGCTACGACCATTGATGTCTAATTATTATTTCAATATGTAAAAATACATAATCTGCATGTATGTATTTGAAGATTTTATGTTTTCAGATTATTCGGCTTATTTTTGTTTTTAGGATTATTGATATAAGATGTTAATATCACAAGTAGCCACATATAATTCAGGTCTTAAAAGTAATAAGAATAAGGATCTGCATGTCGACGTTAGTACTGAAAGTTGAATAGATATAGAATGCTTAGACATATGCATCCATGCATATGCATGTAATAGACATAGAGAATGCTTTCTTTGTATTTATTCTAAAACCGTAAAAAATAACACATAATAATAAAAGTAACACCTTAAAAACATTATGAAAAATGTAATATACATGATTTTTTTCTCAGATATTACTAAATTTTTAAATAAGGCATGCAGTTAAACCATGTATATAATATCCTTGTATTTTCTCCAGTCGACGTTTTGCTTGTATTTACTTTATATTCTGATAATATTAAAAACCTCTCGGTATGGAACAATATGTTTAATGAAATCAAAACTTAAAATATATGATAACTTCCGTTAAATTCCGTTAATTTAGACGGAGATGAGTTGAAATGCAGAAGTGAAAGTCTCAAAATAAAGTTAGTATATTTGGATAGTAGTTAATTAGGTTTCATTATGCTTCGTAATTTTTAAAAGAATTACGCAGTCACGCGTATCCAAATTGAAATATCCTCACACAGAATGACATCAATAAAATTCTTCGTCCA
This sequence comes from Apyrrothrix hygieia, assembly GCA_018245845.1. Lineage (NCBI taxonomy): Eukaryota > Metazoa > Arthropoda > Insecta > Lepidoptera > Hesperiidae > Apyrrothrix > Apyrrothrix hygieia. The sequence continues at coordinate 6,725 of DWEG01000441.1, read as the reverse complement.
ATCAGAAACGTTACATATGGTTTCATTCTTAGAGTCAATTTATTATGTACTTATTACGTATAACTGGAATAAGCTTTATGTATTATTTTAGTAGAAGTGTTATTCTAATAGAATTATTATAATTATGTATTACCGGAAGTAAATTTTATACCCGGAAACTCCTTTAACATCCATCGCTAATGTAAGATTTTTTTCGTGTAGTAGAGCAGAGTGAGCAAGAATACGTCAGTCAAACAAATGGTGTGAACGTAGTCAATATTCTTTTCTATCTTCCTCTGCAGATTTTAATAGTCATCTACTTATAACCATCTAATTATTCATCGGGATGCTTAAAACAATATTTATCTAAATTAATCATCTATCAGGTGCTGTGCACTTATGCACATAATCAAAAGATAATGTTTTCATCTAAAATGCATTAGTCGCCCTATTCAAAAGCAACTTCCTATTCTTGCGCTTATATTTACGACCATGAATTTCGACGATAGTGCAAACAGCAGCTATGGAACGAGCGAGACCATATATGGCTCAAACGAAGATTCCCATGTGGTTATGTCGGAGAAGGTGCAATCACTCGCAGGTAGTATTTACCAAGAGTTCGAGCGTATGATAGCACGCTACGATGAAGATGTCGTGAAGACTTTAATGCCGTTGTTGGTGAATGTGTTAGAGTGTTTGGATTCCGCCTACCAATCTAATCAGGAGCATGAAGTTGAGTTAGAACTGCTCAGGGAGGACAACGAGCAACTTGTCACGCAATATGAGCGCGAGAAGGCGGCCAGGAAGCACTCCGAGCAGAAGGTGAGTTCACAGTTTTAAACTCAATTCAGTAAACATGGACCTTGGCTGTATTTCCTTTGTTTCGTAGCACAAGGCCAGTTTAAATAAAGCATTCTCAGTAGTTCATTCATCTTGATATCTGTAAAGTGCTTAGTGCTTATATTGATTGTTGTACAATTAACAATCATAGTGGAAAAATTGAATTTCATTGCAAAAATTGTATCAATGTGTCACCCATTCTGTTGCTTAAATTTCAAGGTAATCAAGCTGATTCATTATACTTGCATAATTACAAAATTACTACCATGTCAATTGTGGGCCAACAGTAGGATGTTGCTTAATTTACTTGTCAAGTATTTACACAAATTAATTGTATTTTTATGTTTACTGAAGGGTTTTAAATAAAGTGTAAAATAATTCACCTCTATTTACTGACTTTTACCTAATTATAATATAGATTATTGTTTGTCAACTTCATATTGTTTAAGTTTTATTTGAGCACTAAAAAAGTATGAATAATTGTGCCACTTAATATAATCAACCTGCATATTAAAATTAATTCAAACTAAATCATGTTTCAGATAATTATTGTAATTTTCTTTTAAGAAATACCCTTTGAATCTTTTCTAATGGAACAGTGCATAATTAAGTCATTGATTTAAGTGAGCACATTAATTTATGTGAGAGTGTATAATAATAGATTAATGAAATTCTGGAAACATGACTGTAAAACGAATGAGCTTTATATTATCAAAGCATTTGAATTTCTAATTGAAATAATTGCCATTTTAAATGAAATTCTTAAGATGATACAATGCTGTACATATCTATTATAGCCATCTAATCAATGAAATTCTTTTAAGACCGTAATCTTAGTTAAGACTAAAACTGCATAAATGTGTGTCAGTGCATTACACTTCACTTTTTTATTTTTGTATTTATCATATGTAGACTGCTTTGGTTAAAGGCAGTTGCATGTGCACAGAATAATCTGAACTAGCATACAGAATTACCAGAAACATTCCTCTTTCATTACAACAAATAACTAAAGCCCCCCTTTTTTACTTTTGACAACTGTATGAGTACAATGTGCAATAACATCACCATCAAGTAATGATAGCTCCTAGGTTCAAATTATGTATGGAACGTTAAAAATGTTAAGTTCAAACAGTAAAGAGAAGCATTGTTAAGGAAATTGTATATCTTATAGTTCTCCATAATAATATCGTAAGTTGTATAAAGACTGTTACCATACTTGGCTTAGTAGCAGACTGTGGTCTTAATCATTGTGAATCTGACAATGGGGTCAGAGCTACATGTAACCTGTCTCTGGAGAATAGTCACATGTTTGAAACATAATAATGGACCATTGTTTTGTATTATAAATTCCACCTGTCCAGTGCTAAATGGTATGGTTCACTGGGCAATTCAAGCAGTCCGCCACAAGTTGTAAATAACAGAAAATGTTATCCTTAATTACAAATGAATAATTAAATGAATGATCTGCATACATATTTTTAATGCTGGTAGTAGTATGCACCCAAGAGCAGAAGAAACCTGACAGTCCTTTATATGACAGATTTGTGTTTTGCCACAGTATTAAGCTTTACAAGAGGTTCTCATGGCTTAATTTTACTGTCGAACCCTAAAATATATTGTTCTAACTATTGCCGAATACAAAGCATGAATGTTAAAACAGCTTTTAAGTTTAATTATTATAATAATATTAAACATGTTTGCATATTGGTACTCTTATACATTAATACAATAATAAATCGTACTTTTAACAGTTGTTAGAAGCCGAAGATCACTATGAAGGTGAAAAGAAAGACCTAACCACCAGGCTGGAGGCGCTGGACAGCATTGTGCGCATGCTCGAACTGAAGCACAAGAACTCCTTGGATCATGCTAGTCGTTTAGAAGAAAGAGAAAATGAATTAAAGAAGGTTTGTATTATATTACTAATTGTTATACATTAACCTGGGTAATAAAAGTGGTATATTATTACACTCATTACTGATATTATTTGTAGTTTATTATCTGACATAAGTATATTTCATATTCTCTTGATATACACATATCTGAGTAGTGAATTGTTATCAGTAGTATACTATTATTACAGTTAGTGCACATCTTAGCAGTATGTTTTTTAAATGAGACAAATACATACTTTGAGAACACTGAAATGATTAATATATGATAACATAATCCACAAACAGGAATATGCCAAGCTGCATGAACGGTACACAGAACTGTTCAAGACGCATATGGACTACATGGAACGCACTAAGCTTTTACTCAGCACAGCTAGTGATCGGAGCGAAGTTCGGGGTAGGCTGGGCCTCAACCCCGTGGGCAGATCTAGCGGTAAACTACTTAAATCTGTTTTTCACTTTCTGTTTGAGATGCTTTCAAATCGACATGGTTGTTATAGAAAATGAACCTTTTTGTATTATTACATGACAAGTGATTGGTAATCTACATCAAATTATTGTTGTCATACTGTTGTGAAATTATTGTGTGAGCGGTAAATTGACTTTAATAGAAAGAGTTTGCCAGAAGAAGACTGTGATTAGGAACTATTCAAAGCGGTAGAAGATTGTAAGTTTGTCAATGAGATATATCTAGCAGTACTGAGGGAGTGGTCAGCAAAGGGTTAAGAGACGAAATGGGCATTGACAACATAGTTTAATCCTTATTAATATCTCAATAGAATATAGCTGTGCATCATAAAATGTTTTGAGACAGCTATTGATTAATTTGTATGGATGACAGGATCATATTTAAGATACTTGTCAGAAATCATGTTTAAGATATTTGTTCTCTTTGTTTAATGTCAACTTGTCTTCTGTCCTAGATATGAAGTATTGGATGCAAATTGAGCGATACTCAAGCAGGAACATGGTCAGGTTTCCAGTTAATGAGTTTGTCATATTATCGGTTTAAAGGTTAATTGACTATCCAGAGGTCAAATTTTTATAAAATTACCGTGATTTGTAAAGCGACTATTGATCGAGCTTTTGAAATGGAATCAAATAACTTCCTGCCACAAATACTTTTCCACACATTTTTCTGCATACCCAATTGTATTGTACATGCTAAACATTTTTTTTTATTTCAAGTTCTATTTTAATTAAATACTAAATACGTATTTATAGTATTTTCCATACAAACATAACAGTTTATTGACTGTGACATATAATAAATTTTTGGCTAGTGTCAACATTTTAGTAAATATTCAACCGAATCAGTTTACCACAGTATAAAAACTGTTTCGGTATCAATCCAATGTAGATATAACAATTAATTTTAGTTCACCCTTAAGTCTGTTCTTTTTTAACCTTAGGTCCAATTTCATTTGGTTTTGCATCACTGGAGGGCTCTGTTCATATGGTGGAGCAAACAGAAAGTATTCCTGGCAGCCCGGTCAGTCTATCATCTTCGCCTTCTTCTCCTCCTATTGGTATTACCGTTTATACTTCTACCTTAGTTTTTTTTTTTACTAAACCTAACTAAAACAATTGGCCCAAACCACTAGATGCTTATCTTGTGGTGATTATGTTGTAATGATATATATTTAATTCAGGTTCAGAGTTGGCAGCAGTGAGGACTGTTGAGCGAGCACATCAAACAGATCCAATTAAGCAGCAGAGCCAGGTATGTATATTAAAATATATCATTTACAACTATTTACACTTTAAATGTAATTTTTATTTCATGTGTTCTTTATTCACAATTATTAAAGTAAGACCAGTGAAATCATATTTGAGTGATAACAATCCATATTAAATTTAGAACATTTTCAACAATGAGCAAGATATTACATAAAATGACATGTTTTCTTTTGTATGCTAGGTTTATTAAAAACATTTTATTGGTATTAACACAGTAAAATGTGATTAGTAAGAACATGTGAAACAGTAAAGTGATATTCTCACATTAACTTGAGTTGATTCTTCCATTGACTGGGAACAGATGAGAACTATCATTATAAATAGAACTGATTTAAGGAAGCTAGCTGATGTCACAAGGGCATCTGCTTTCTGATAAATATCACTATGATAGTCTTGAATGTTATAGTTGTGATATCAGGAGACGTACATTAAGCATTATGCTTTTTAGTGGGAGGTCTTTGCTATCAGTATAATTGAAGAGATATGTCATAAATAGTCACTAGTATCATGGTAATTGTGGTATCTATTTAATATATGTTCTCATCATTATGTATCTTGAGAACCTTTTTGTTTCATCGCAGTCAATCACACACATTTACATTATAACAATTAAGTTTTATATGTGACATCACTTAGTATATGAAGTTGAAAATACCACAGAATGCAATTCAATATAACTGTAGATTTGCTTAGAGATAAATAGGAGAATTTGTTGAATGTCATGTGAACATTGCAGAATCGAACAGTTGAGTTGACATTCCTACCCTGAGTCTGTCTGTCACAGTCTATAGATTTGGACAAAACAATGCAAGCAACTACTGAAATGTTTATAAATTATAGCACCCTGCTGACAGAAGTAATGGTTATGTCTAAATTATAACATTAATAATGATTATATTTATGATGAGGTTGCTATCAGTAAAACAAGTCAAGTGTTCCTAGCTGAAAACCAGTAGTTGTGGGTCATGAGGAGCTGCCCACGGCCAGAGACAGTGTAGGTCATATCCTTTATAATACTGACTGGTTCTTTTTTTTGTGATGCATATAAGCTAACCTTTGTATTACTGCTGGTTTTTGTGTTTTTCTATTCTATTCAGGAGATAAATTTAGTGCAGTAGCTATGTGCACTAACTTTATTGACTCCTATTGTAGCCAATCGTTATTAGAAAGAAAACTGTAGGCAAATGCAGGTTAGGGTATGAAACACTGGCGACAATGCCGACAATTATTCAACTCAATACATACAGCATCTGTATGTGGCGGTTGTCGGGTCCAATCAACCAATTGCAATAATTGCTCTCGAATGGTAGATTGGGCGTATTTGAAAACAAGACGTACGCCGTTATTTTGTAATGTCCAATATTCGTATACATATTCTAGATACAAAAAGGGAATACGTAGGTACAATGTTTTGCTACATATATATTCATTATGTTAAAATAAACACCAATGAAGCAGTAATCGTAGTGGGGGACACCAGTCCTATTCGCAGTTTACTTGAGCCGTTACATCCGTCTTTGTCGCACACGCAGGATAATGAATAGTGTATGTTGCTGAACTTGGATTGTTCGCATCTCACGGGAGATTTATATAGGTACGCGCACTCCCTCACAACGGTCACATCGGTATCGTCCATGAACAATTGTATTTGGGCCAGGGAACGACACACGGGCGCACCGGAATCACCGCTTCTGTTTTCACAAATCTTCAAATAATCTTTATTGAGTTTGTAAGAAAAACACCCGGGGTCATGCAGCGTAGAACATTGGTAACATTTTATTGCTATTACTTTCTGTCGCATGACCATCAATAGGATTATTATCGATTGAGCTACATTATTTGATGTTAATATCATTTTCACCGATTTGTATTGACTGTCTACCTTTGACATAATATATGTCAACAATTATGTTCTTTTTAATTTTTTTTAATTTTACAAATTCGTGTTTGTAATCCAGTTGTGTATGTCATGCGGATTTAAACCTAATTCGACGTTTACAAGTTAAAATGTAGCTTTCATGGTACGATGATGAATATTTCAAGATTCAATTATGAACCCGTAAAAGTAGGAAAGAAAATGTACAATACTGATAAACTCAACATTTTAAAACACATTTCTTTAGGTGATATATAACTTGTATGCGCCATATTTAGGCCACATATAATTGTAAGTAACTGGTATTAACGTTTTATTAATTATGTAGAATGATAAATGTAGACGATGCACGTCAGGTCTGTAAGGATAGAGATATATATATTTGGCGTTCGGTG